>VWZO01017862.1:1029756-1051817 GCA_013396975.1 Bucco capensis
CGCCCCCTCCCGGAGTCTGAGGCCCGCCGCCCGCCCCGCCCGGGGGAGGAGCCGCTGCCGCCGCCGCTGCCGGGAGGAGCCACCAGCACGGCCCGGGGAGGAGCCGTCACCGCTCCGCGGCCGCGTTACGGCGCCGCCTGGCGGAGCTCGACGGTGGTGCTGCGCGTGCCCGAGGTGGGCCCCGTCATGTCCGCCGAGTGGCTGAGGCGCTTGCGACGGGGCGGCCCCGCCGAACGGGCCGGGAGTCCACAGGGGCCCGGCCCCGGCCCGCCGCCCACCGCCCTCAGCTACCGCCGGCCGAAGTTCCTGCGTGGCGGAACCGAGGAGAGCCCGCAGGGCGGGCGGGCCGTGCGGGGAACCGGGCCCGAGCGGTCTCTTCCCTGGGGCGCGGGCTACGCCGAGTGAGTGCGGGCCGGCAGTGGAACCGCCCCGGGAATGGGGCGCCGGGAGACCCCCGGGGTTGGGCGGTGCGGGGTTAGAGGGTCTCCCAGAGATCTTATAGGGACGCAGGGTCTGCGTGGGGTTATGGGGCTCTTGGGGGTGTAGGGAGGGCGGGGGGTGGGAGGGCTTTAGGGTACTCTTGGGGCGGTGCTCGAGGGTGGTCGCACCTCACTTCTTCCCCGCGCTGCTCCCCGGCCCGAGCACGGAGCTCCAGCCTGCCGCTGGAGCAGGACGGCTTGGAGGCAGAAATGGGCCCCTTCGGCCTGCTAGGAGGGGAGCAGACCCGCGGGGGTCGACGTGGTGCTGTGCCTTCCCCAGCCCTTCTCCCTCCCTGTCAGTGGGACGCAGCTGCCCACCCCTCAGCCTGCACCCTGCCAGTCGCAGAGCAGGTCACCGTTGCCTGTAATAAGTGGCAGGGGAAGTGCTGAGAGCAGAATCAGGTCGGCTCAGGTATCTCGTCCCCTAATGCAATAGTGTTCAGGCTGTAATTTTACCACCTGGTCAGGCAGGCCTCATCCATGAGGCTGCTGTGATGGGCAGCAAGCCCCCCCTTACAGCAAGAGCAGGGAGGATGTCTGGGGCAGGGCATGGTTCTTGGGGCTAGCAGCACTAGGCATCTATCTTCTCCCTCCTAGCAAAGCACCTTTAAAATAAAGAGAAGGGAGAAGATAAAATCTTTAGAAATTTCTGGGTTTGCTCTTTTATTAAGAGGGGAGGCATAAGGTAGAACAACTCCAGCCGGGAGCTGTCCCCACATCCTGGCCAGACCACATCTGGATCCCGTGGTCATGGGACAGCACAGTGTGGAGCTCTGCAAGGAGAGCAAACTCCCATCTAGGGAAGATTAGCAAGGCTGTAAGGAAAAGCAATGATGATGGTTTTGCAATTCACTGTATCACCAAGGAAATAGTAAAGTGGGGGCTGCTGACAGGGGCTTCCTGAGGTCAGGGTGCTCCAAAACCACTCACTTGTCCCTGGCCAAGCTTTTCCCTGCTGTATATAAAGGCCTTGTTTAGGTCCCCAGAAAAGTGATCCTTGAGTTTGAAAAGCGAGCAGGGAAGTGAGACTGGAGGGAAGGGGCAAAGAGCAGCTATTGGCCGTGGCTGCAGAGCACCCAGCATGGCTCTCTGCAAGCAGGCAAGGTGCAGTGTGTCTGCACACCTTACCTGAAGCTTTTGCACCTCCAGGGTTATCAATGCTGAGAAGTCAGAGTTCAACGAGGACCAGGCAGCCTGCTGTCAGATCTCCATCCGGAAGAGAGAGCCAGGCCTGGAGGAGGATGAGGAGTGGCTGATCCTGTGCTCCACGCAGGTATAGCCCTTGGACAGGCTGTTCTCACCCTGCTACCAGCTCTGGTCTGCACCCAAGGGCCCAGGTACAGGAAACAGAGGTTTGCCCCATCAGTCCTATGGGCCCATGCACCAAAATCTTTCCTTGGACACATTTAGGAGACCCATGTAGCCCATGTCTGGTCAGCACTCAGCTCTGCCCCTATGTGCCATTTCTACTTCCATGGCCCCTGACATGCAGCATCTGAGGTTGTCCAAGCCCTTTACTTGATACCCTCACCTCTCCTTTACTGTCTGTGCTCTGCTTTGAAGTGCCAGTGTGTATCGTCATCCCCTGGGGACAGCAACATGAACCGGGCATGCAGGATGCTCTCACCTGGTAGCAGCTACCTTGCTTCCTGTGAAATGGCCCCATCTCCACTAAAGCACCGAGGAATAGCACATGAGGGTGGGTGGCTTTGAATCCAGCCCCTCAGAGGTCAAGTGATGAGTCTGGCAGAGCAGCACATGGGCATCACATGAGTTTGAGCTGTGCAGGAGATGGTAACTAGTGGCAGGGGAAGGGTAGCTGGGGTGGAAGAGCCAGGCAAAACATCTAAGAGTGATGTTCTGGCTGCGAGCCTGCCATCTGTACAACCTCTCCAGCCCCTCTCTCCCCCTGTGTCTTACTCCTGTTCCTCACTGCAGTTTCTGACTAGTTACTACTGGGCACTGTTTGATGGCCATGGTGGCCCAGAAGCTGCCATCATCGCCTCCAACTATTTACACTACTGCATCAAGCAGAAGCTGGAGGAGGTTGTGGGAGGCATCACAGAAGCTTGTCCCCCCATGCATCTCAGTGGACGCTGCGTTTGTGACAGCGACCCCCAGTTTGTGGAGGAGAAGAACATCCATGCAGAAGACCTTGTGGTAGGAGCCTTGGAGAATGCCTTCCAGGAATGTGTGAGTACCCTGTGCAGGGCACCAGTCCTGCTGCCCCAAGCAGTCAGCCTGTCCCTCCCCACTGCCAGGCTGGGCAAGATCTGCAGTTTTGCAGCAAACAGAGCAGGCAGGAACCTTCACCAACCCTTTAAGCATGCTGAGATCATGCTGGGTCAGCTCCCAAGATCTCCCTCAGAGCTGCTGCTCAGTGCTGAACCAGAGCAATGCTACAGCATCTCTGCTGAAGCGCATCCAGGGGATACTTTTCTGCAGGGCTAGATGGTGGCTCTTGTCACACTTGTATAGGGTGTACAAATTGGAAATCTTCCCCTCATGCTCCTAAAGTGGTCCTTAGTTGGCTGTACTGAAACAACATTGTTCTTCACCTTGCTGGTTTCCTGCGGCCTACCTGCACTCAGTTTTGGTTCTGGATTTCTGCTGGGAGGCATGAGGCAGCTGCAGAAAGCAGCAGCCTGGCTCACTCTTCAAACTTAAACCAATAGGATGAAGTCATTGGCCAGGAGATGGAAGCTACGAACCAGACAGGAGGATGCACTGTTCTGGCTGCCCTTTACTTCCAGGGAAAGCTGTATGTGGCTAACGCTGGGGACAGCAGGTGAGCCATAATAAAAGGAGAAGGTTGCTCACGATGAGAGCTGGGAGATGAGCAAGGTTTCCAGCATCTTATTTAATTCTGTGGAAGGTAAATGCGTAGCCCAGCCATTTCATTTCCCTCCTGCCTGCCACAGGACTTGTTGAATGAACAAGTGTTCTTGTGCCTCCTGGAGCGATTTGGGGATTTCAAGGGTCTAACATTGCCCAGCCATAGGGCACCACTGAGGTGGTCAGGCACCAGTAAGCTCAGCTTGGCAGGTGTTTAGAAGTGGAAGGTGATCTTGAGGCATCCTGAAGCGCTTCCTTTTCTGACCTTGGCCCACCATTGCCCTAGCAGTGAGCTCTACCATCGTCAAATCAAGCTCAGTTCTCTGCTGCAACATTGCCAATTGCAGTGGAGTTATTTAAAATACACTGTCATTTTTAAACCTTTCTGGGTGCAGAGTTATTCTCTGGCACTGCTGGTTACCCCCACATCTGGGGGTTGATCCTGGGGCTGGCCTCAGTAAGAGGAGAGCTACAGTAACAGACATAGCTCAGCCCTTTGCCTCTTCCCCCTCGCAGAGCAATTCTTGTTCTGAAGGACAACGTTGTACCCATGAGCTCTGAGTTCACGCCTGAGACAGAGAGGCAGCGAATCCAGCACTTGGTGAGTGACTCCTTTTGCACATCAGACAATCCAGCTGGGAGCAGCCCACTGGGTCAGGGAGGGCTTGTGGCAAGAGTGCCACATCAGCTTTCCTCAAAGGCTACTGTGTGGTCAGAATGTGGTACTAGCCAAGGAAGGCTGGAGGCAAGATTCAGCTGATGGCCTTTAAGTATTGGAGATGCTTACATCCTCCTTAGGATATGCCTTCCCAATTCTCTTCTCCATTTTGCTGCTCGGAGTGTCAGTCCCAAGGCAGAAGCAGTTTTGGTGCCCTGCTGTGCTGAAGCAGAACCTGTCCATCCTCACACCTTCATTCCCTCCTCCAGGCTTTTCTTTTTCCCAAGCTCCTGGATGGTGAGTTCACACGCTTTGAGTTTCCACGGAGGCTGAAGGGAGACGATGTGGGCCAGAAAGTCCTGTACCGTGATTACTTTATGGAGGGCTGGTGAGTCCTTTCTGCCTGGGGATAAGGCTATGGCACAGGGCATCAAGTCAGACAAATCCCAGATCAACAGTGAATTCTCTGTTCTAGGGGATACAAGACAGTGGAGAAAGCTGACCTCAAGTATCCTCTCGTCCATGGTCATGGGAAGCAGGTAGCTTAATGCTTTATGCACTGGGAAGGCAGAAGCACATCTGCTGGGGGTCACTGACAGTCATACTCCTGGGCACTACAGCAGACTGAGGCTGCAGAGCACTCAGTGCTCTGAGGATCTCCAGCATGGTGCAGTCCCATAGCCCTGACGGAGCAGCTCCCTTTGCTAGCACCATGTTGCCTGGTTAGTATAAACCAGAGCCCTCTGTAGCAGAGAGGTTGCACCCTGCTCCTGAGTACCTGCTAGTGGAGCAGACAGCAGCCTCAAGCTAGCCTGCCCTTTCCTCATCTCCACTTGCATGAGAACTCATTTCATACAAGAACTTATTTCATCAGAACCCACTTTGATCTCTCTGCTAGCTCTTAATTAGGGCCTTTCCCACAAACCTACTTCTTTGAGAAGAGGCTGAGAAAAGGAGCCTGGAGAGGGAAGGAGGAGGCAGGGAGAAGCAATGACTGCAGATACCCAGTGTCTGCCTGCTAGCCTTGAGCAGAAAGCCCTATCACCCCCTCCCACACTACAACCCACATGTCACCCCCTTTGTAAGCAGAAAGGACCTGTTTCCTCAACCCTAAAAGCCAACTCAGTTTTCTTCCTTGCCACCCCAAATCAAGAGCAGATACCACCATGGGCTTCTTGAGGTCTACAGCATTACCCAGAGTACACATCCTAACTCCAGAGCACACCACGGGCCACCAGGAGCCTTCTACATGCAAACTGTATCCATACTGACAGCAGGCCATTGCTTCTGATCACTACTCCCTCTCTGAAGTCTCCAGGGGCTTTTCTGGGTGATGCTTTGAGAAGGGTCCTAAAGGCAACACACAGATCAGTAAGGACAAGCCACACATTAGCCTTTAAAGGTGCCATATTCTTGTGTTTCACTACTGTTCTACTTTGTTTGGGGCCAGGCTCGCTTGCTGGGGACTCTGGCTGTCTCTCGAGGTCTTGGGGATCATCAGCTCAAAGTCATTGACACCAACATTGAAGTCAAACCTTTCCTCTCCTGCATTCCCAAGGTCAGTCACAGCACATGGGAATTGCAAAGGGAAATAAATTATGCTGTTTCTCCTCTGTAGCACTCACCTTTTACAGACCTGATAGGTCTTAGCTGTGTCTTTTCTGTCACCTGGCTCTCTGCATGCTGCCTAGAGAATCCTCAAGACAGAGGAATTTAGCAGCATAGCAACAAGGGGACATCAAAGATTCAAAGCATCCTGGTCCCACTTTTTCCCCTCTCAGAGGAAGAGTCATCTCCCCGACCCCACTGGTACACGGCAGGAATTGTTACTGATTTACTCCTGTCCTTTACAGGTGAATGTATTTGACTTTGCTCTGCATGACATTAAGGAAGATGATGTCCTCATCATGGCAACTGATGGCCTTTGGGATGTTTTGTGCAACAAAGAGGTGGCCCATGTGGTCAGGAGCTTCCTTGCAGAAAACAGGACAGATCCTCAAAGGTAATAACAGCTTTGCCATCATTTTCCCTTTTGAAAAACCTGGTCAGACCAAAAGCAGGCTGAGATCACTCTGCTTCTAGGTCAGCTCTGGCATAACCAAGCACACTTTTCTGTGACTGTGGAAACTGCCTCCTCATCTTTCTCCATCCTAACAAAACAATGATAAAGCTGACAACACAAAGCCACATTGCAGTGTTGTTTTAAGGGAACAGTGCCATCTTAACCCAAACCTTACATTTTTCCACCCCCAGATTTTCAGAACTGGCCAAGTGCTTGGTATGCAGAGCACGGGGAAAGAAGAGAGGCCACCAGTGGATGCTGGATGACAGCCATGAGGCATCCTATGATGACATCTCTGTATTTGTCATCCCACTACACAACAGGGATGAGGAGTGACTGTTAGCATTACCTGCAGGATCTATGTCTACTGTGGTGCTATTCAACATCAACCCGAGACGGAGTGATTTCTGCTGTGCATGAACACTCAAGAGAACATATGCAGTGGAACCTGAAAATGCACAGCTAGAAGATCAACAAGAACATCAGCTCTGTAAGAACATGCAAGAGAGGAACAGTGAGCAACAAATCGTTCCCCTTACTCCTTCCTCATTGCTGGGCCAGGAAGAAATTGTGAAGGGAGCCAAGCAAGCTGAAGGATACTATTTCTAACATCTTTGAAGTACAGCAAGACTCAAATCCATGTTTCTAGTGACCCCCCCTCCCTTTTTAATAGTGAAGAACAAGTATCAGTTGAGATCCAACTAGTCTCAAGAGCTGGCTTTTAATGAGACTTGAACTAAGTTGTATAGAACTCGATGCATGAGCTGAACCATCCCTTGGTATCTATTTGCTGTAGTGTGAGACGTACTGGAAACCCAGGAGAGAACTGCTGCTAAGACAGGTTAGGCATGGCTGTGCCTGCCATGTGTAGCACACACAGAAGCAGTAGCTCAGACCTCTTGAGAAAGTTGCCATTTGTAGGCCACACCACCTCAAAACAGAGGTTTAGCAGATGAAGCCACACAGTGGTGAACAGAAGCCTCCTGTGTAAAGACACATACTTTCCTGGTACTTAAGAGCATTTAAATGTACTAGTATGTAAAGCAACATACAGATTTCTAACAAATCTGAGACCACACCACTTGCTAACACTTTTTCTATTCATTCAGGCCACTTCCGACAGCAGAGCTGGTTTTGTAGCAGTAGCACTGATGAGAACTTAAGTTGATTTAGCAGAAGAGCTCCAAGCAAAATAAAACCAGTTTGTTTAAATCTGCCTGCAGTGCTGACTCTTAAGCATTTGCACTCATTACAACAGGAACAGCAGCACAGAACACATGCCAAATAGAGTTGTGCCTTAAACTCAGCATCTGCTTCTCAACCTGTTCATTAGCCAGGCAAATTCAGGTCTGGACAAGCTTCCCATCTCTCCATTTGAAATGAAAGCTGTGGCTTTCATTATTCTTTACACAAGCTGCAACATTCCCATGAGAAGTGGACAAACCCAAGTGTGTGTTTTAAGTTCCTCAAAGATGAAAGTCCAAATAAATTTATTTATTTCTAATGCATCTTACTGCAGTTTTATACCTGTCAGAGGTTTTACACAGACCTGAGATGGAGAAAAACGGCCTTAGAAAATCACAGGGGAGTTTTTGCTTTGGATTTGTCATTGCCAAAACCCAGTTTGTCACTGGAACTATTCCCATAGTAGTACTACCTGGAGGACTAGGTGTCAAAACAACATTTCCTTCAGTGGGAGGCCTGGACCATGGAATAAGGCAGCCTTCCCAGCTATCATGGTTTAAGCAACAAAAACCCCATTTCTCTCCAGCTTCACTCTTCCCTATCCTCTTGAGTTTAACATGAAAACAATGCACATGGGGTTTTCCCCATATGAACTTGATGCTGGTTGCTGACTCCCCTACAGTAGCTGGAATGCTCTATATACATTGACTGTAATGATCCAAGTCTCCTGTTACTCCAACAAGCTATTTCCTTACCTTCCTGCTGAGAAAGGGCTCAGCTCTTCCATCCAGCCCCTTCTCCCTAGGGCACCATACCTCAACAAATAGCTGTCCCAAGACTCTGTCCCTATCCAGATACATAACTAGGCAAGAAAAACCTCGTAAACTAGGCAATTAATGTAGGGATAACTTCAGAGCATCACAGTTTCCACTACAGAGCTGATGATTTTTTCAAAATGAAGCAACTTCTACAAAATTGACTATTTTCCCATTCCCCCTCTAAGAAACCAACAAGTAGTATCACACTGGACAAAGGCAGAATTTACAGCACTCATTGATCTCTCTACAAAATATTTATTGGTAGCAACCACAACACTGAATTCTCCAATTCTCCAGTACATACACAGTATTTTATAACAAAGCATAATTTGATTTCATGTATTTACACTCATCTGGCAGATACCACCTAGGAGTCAAACTCCCCATAGCAGCTCACAACCAAAGAGACCAGTTTCTGAAAGGCTTGCCAGGATCCTCATCCCTGACCCAAAAACATGATGAAGTCTCTTAAAGTGCAAATATAGTCCAGAGGCATTGGAAAAGGTACACTGCTGCTTCCAAATTTGTTCATTCCATAGCTCCTGTGTCCCCCAGAACAGGAGCCGAGACATTCACCAAGGACCTGGAAGCCTCAATTAAAAACAAAACAAAAAATAAACCTTGGACTAACTTGGAGAAGAGAATTGCACTCAGTATCTCCTACAGCCCAAGCAGATGTGCTCATCCATCCCCACTGCTTATTTGGAGGTGGGCTGTTGAGTCTTACTTCCCCTTTGTTGTGAAGTAAGGTCTTTAGTTCATCCCAAAGAACATGATGGGGAATTAATCTTTTAAGTGTTAAATCTGGAGGGGGAATGCTGTTTCCTCCTTGGCTTTAAATAAGATTGGACACTCTGTTAGACCTGGGGGTGTTGTTTTTAGTGAGATCTGCTTCTCATTGGCTGGCTGCCCTGAAAGAGCACAGCAACTGCAATCTTGATACTTTTAGAGAAGCATATAGAAGCTGGAAGCTAAAAGCTTCATTCATCTTTCCTGTCTAACCTTCTAGAGGCATGAGATACTAGAGTTCCTTGCAATATTTGGCATGTTTCCCTCTTTGTAAAGGCAGATGGAAAACACACAGTGCTACAACCAAGAAAGATGTCTTTGCCTGTGTGGGTGGCAACCAGCCTTGGGAAGGCATTTGGCTTTAAGTTTGAACTAAGCATTAGTGCTGTGTTGTGCACAAACCTGTAAATTTATCTTCACTCCAGAAAGCCACCAATGTTCTTGCTGTATGTGTCCTTCTAGACCAGCCCTTTGGTCCTCTAACATTTCATGCTGCAATGCACTATATGTTACAACACTGCAAGCAGAGGAGAGCTGAACAAGCTCTTCAGACAAGCGCTCAAACTTTATTAGCAAAAAGCAGTGTTAAAACAAAAGACTTCCAAATGCTTCCCTGTAAAAAGTAACAAGTAAAATGACTGCAGGCTGTCTACTTCCTCAGGCAACATTTGGTAAACCCCTGAAAGATGATTTGCTACTGAATGCTGAAGTTTAACTGTTACAATGCACTACAAACCCCAAATACCTCTATGTTACAAACCACTGCAAGATACGGCTGCGTATGGAAACACAAACTATGGTCAAATAGCACCAAGCAGCCTGAAATGCAACAACACTGAGTTGAAGTGGCTGTGGAAAGCTAGTCAAAACTGTGAGGAGACTGAGACAACCACCTCCCTTCACACTGGATTTTTATAGGTAATAATGGAACAGTGCAGTACAGGTGTAATAGTATGAAACTCTCCTCTGCATCTCCAACAGCAAGCCACTTTGTTGAGATCGAAAGCATCAGTCCATGGTTCCCTTCCCTCCTCCAGTCTGGAGGATGTCAAATTTGCATCACAGTCCCATGCTGTTAGAAATCATAGAATCATTTAGGCTGGCAAAGACCTTTAAGATCACCACGTCTAACCATTGTAGCTCTAAACTTGTACAGTAGCCTCAGCAGGTGCAAGCCACAGAGCATAAGGAGAAGTTTTCACCAAAGCATCGATCCAAACATCCTATATCAGAGCACCTCACATGGGCAGTCCTCCTGCCAATCGTCACAGGAAAACACTGCGGCTCAGCACATGCTGCTACTTTAGAGGAACCAGCAGTGGAGAAATGCTCATTCCTCATCCTCATCAATTAGCACATTGCATTTCTGCTGACAAGCACTGCGGAAAAAAGAAAAGGCAAGGAAAAGCAAAACAGGAGAAGCTGTTCTACAGGCAGATTTACTTTTCCAGTGAGATGCACTGAATTATATACAAGACCTCATAGTTGAGGCCACTTTACTGTAATAAGGGAACATCTAGACAACTGACAATGTAAAATGCTAGAGAACATGCCCATGATTTTGCTTACCAGCACTCTAACATTTAGGAGAGGGGAAGCACATGACTGGGCAAGGGAAAGAATCAACTTTCTCAGTGGTGACCCAGTACATAAAACCAAGTGCGTTTGGGAAGACAAGAATACAGCCACACTTACATCGAGCCTGTCCCAGCCTGCTGGTGGATGTGTCTGATCAATGCAGCGTTTCAGGAAAAACAAACAGGTACCAGGCTTGAAGACCAGCTTGCCAGCCTTTCTGAGCCATTGGCCCATAAACTTCTCTTGAGCAGGAGAGCACATACCTCCCATCTTTTGGTGCTGGGCCACAGCAAAGCAGAGTCTGCAGAGTCTCATGTAAGATTTTAAAAATTCAACTCTGAAGACACCACCTGACAAAGGAAGCATCACTCTTTTGGGGCTGTCACTGAAAACCTGCAGGACCTGTAACAAATTGCATGGTGAGCTAAGCGCACATCAGCTTTATCAACAAAGGGATACAGGTCTAAGCCTGGTGTGGGGAGAATGTAATGGAACTTATTTACAAACCACGAGGGCAAAACTGCATCAGTGAAGGTAAACAGCCTAGACAATCCACAGTACTGGCCAACATCATATTCTTTAATATCTAAAAGTAAAAAAATATGGCCCATTCCCACTGCCCTCCCCCCAAAGTTATTTACAAGTAAGATCAGCCAAGATGATACATAATGAAGACACACAGGCAGACTGTGCTTTCACTCTCAGTTTTGTTTCTCCATCTTCCTGTTGACAGACTCCTTTATTGCTTGGGACACTGACTAGACCTCATCAGTACTGTCTGTGCCCTCCAGGATGCTGGCACAGCAAACAGCAGACAGCCTTTGGCAAGCTCTGACAGTGGACAAAATCTGTATGGGTTTGTTGCACACAAAATCGCAAAAAAAAGGATGACAGGATATGTCATGTATATTCATAGTCATCCACTCTTTTGGTGTGTGTTCCACCGCAAGAGAATCCAGCATCTGCTGTTTAAGTTGAAAACTGTCAGTGTTCATATTTGGCACAGAAGTAACTTTTCATCTGTGGACTGCAGCAAAACCAGAGAGATTCCAGATGTGAAAAACATGCACTTGTGGGAAGGAACTACATGTTCCACCATGGAACATCAATAGCCTTGTGCACTTAACAGAAGGAAAACACACAATCATAGCTTTAAAAAAATGCCACAAACATTTTGTCAATAAAATAGACTTCACTGCCCTTAGAAATAATACTGTGTCAGTTCCAACTTCAGCTGAAGCCTGCTGGCCATGGACTGGAAGGTAAGAGCATGTAGCATGCTGCTTCTGAATGTGACAGGAGGCCGAGCAGTGGAGTCCTTTTAAAGGAATGCAGCAAATAAAGGTAAGACATATGGAGACATGTGCAGGAACAAGAATGCAGTCTGGAAGATCTAGGCAATTCCAGTACTATGCTTGCAATGATCCACTGCTGTTAGCAGTATGGAAGTCATCTGACAGCAGGCGAGTCTAAGAATTAGTCATCGATAGTTGGCAACCAAAAGGCCTACAAAAGAGGAAGGAGAGAAGATCTTTTACAGAGCAGAACACAAATCTCTGTTACAGCACACTGTAGGAGCTGATCACTGCTACCTTCTGTAAGCACACCTACCAAAGAGGTTTATGCTGGTTTGGCTGCATTTCATGTTCTCCAGAGCAAACCAGTGTTACACTAACTGAAACTATCAGCAGTGCACAGTGACAAACTCACACTTCTGTGTGGGCATTCACTCGCTGCTCTGTTTTCATTCTGTGTTCAAATCCTGGCTTGCCAGGTGTGCTGCCCTACACACATCTACCTGCCAGGCAAGGCACAATCCAGGTGTTAACAGACAGCAGCTTGGCTCTCAGCAAAGTGCAAGGAAATACAATGAATAGCACTAAGCCTTCTCAGATCCATTTCTAAAAGAGTCAGAGGAACTTGAAACACTTTCCTTACCATATTTGAACATGCACTAGCAAAAGTCATGAATTTTGGATTGAACTGCAGACATGTTATAGGACCTGTGTGTTTCCCATCCAGCACAGCCACCTTCATTCCACTTTCCCCATTCCAAACATGAATCTTCCCATCCTCTGAACCTGCAGGCAGGAATGAAAAACAGGATGCAAGATACACTGGAGAAGCCAGCAGAGAAAATGAAGACCATGACCTTTTCTGTCAATGAACTGTAGGAACAAGCATGTGTCCTCTTCATAGCTCAACCTTTAACATTCTGAGTATCACTAGGGCACTTAATAAATGCCATTAGAGTTTACACATCTGTATGCAAACAGTAGGTTTGTATCTTTTCACTGCAGAGAATCAGCTCTGGCAAAGAGGTAAACTACAGTCACCCAGTAGAAAAGGAGAGCTGCCATCATCCAACCAAGGAAGGAAGACCTGTGCCAACTTGTGCTGATGCTGGCTGTGAAGAGTCATTGTTCACACAAGTTCTCAGTTCAGACACAGAAGGTGATAAATATTTCACTTGGAAGGCACAGAATTGAATCAAATCAAAGGCTTTACCATTGAAGGTAACCAGATTTCAATGCACTATACCAAGCATGCCAAGTTTCACTGGAGATGTTGACTCTCCACATCGTCTCCTACAAGACCATCCTTTCACTATAAAATGGCATTTTGCATACTCTGAAGCTGGGCACTTAGTATTTTTATAATTCAATTCTGCTTTAGTCTCATTTTAAATAGAATTCCTAATAAAAATGCAAAGAATTTTTTTCAGCTTCTGTATTTGTATGTATAGCCCTTTCATAGAAGAAAAAAATAAATAGCACAAGTTGCAGCTTAACTATATGTAAAATCTAAACAGAATTAAGTGTTTTAAAACTCCTTCCACTAAAGTTTTCCTTTGGAAGGGCGCAACAGGAAGGTACGTGCAATAAAGTTCTCTCTAGAGACAAACTAAACAAGGAACTCCACACCCTTGTTCTCTGCTATCAGAAAGTTCTCAGTTAGGAAAAAAAAAAGGAAGTTTTGCCAAGACCATCACTCATCCAGGAAAAATGAAGATCCAGATACCAACTACCACAAAGTTAAACATATCTGGATAGTGTACCAGCCACATGAGAACAAAAAAGGAAGTGCTAGGAGAGGGCAGCACCAGACAGATGCATCTGACTTGTGCTCACACATCCTGTTGAACAGCAGAGTGACTGAAGTGCTTACCATGGGGTGCCCAACCTGCAGTACCAGCTTTACAGGAGTTGCAACTGCTTTCTGCCATCCGCTTCACTCAAGAGTCCCTTCGAGTAAGGGGGCCTCAGCCAGAGGAATCATACCCCGAGAGCTATCAGGCTGATGCTTACTGTTTTTATCAAGGGTGAAGCACAGCTTGTTCCACAGACATGTGAGCTTACAAGAGCCACATGAACAAAATGCAGCTGCCCCAGCACATCACCAATGCAGGAATGTCCTGAAAGGTCTAAGAGACCAATGATTCAAGCAGAGACAGGTGCCTTGCTCATCAGGCAACGGAGGGCAGGCCACGACATACAGCCCCAGAATGCTGAAGCTGTACTTGAGCACATCCTAGCCACAGGGTAAGGATCACTAACAAATGATGTGACAGCTCTCCATGCATTACAATACTTTGTCACTTTTTTTTTTTAGAATAGCATTCATATATAGACGAAAAAAGTCTTTTTGCAGGCTTATTTACATTTCATTCTAGGAAACTAACTGCTGAGGAAACTAACAAACCAGAAAACTTTTAACACAAAGAAACTTACAGCTGCATTGTGTTATTTAAATACATTCTGCTCCCCAACAGACACAACTTTAGTCCTACATAATACACCTAATTTCAGAGCACTGAAACTTTTTCCAAGAAGAATTATCTTACCTATCATGATGAACTGAGAGTCTGGTGTGAATGATGCCTCCAGCGTAACAGCCTTACTATTGTTATAACCCTATGGCACAAAACAGGAGAATGTGTCCACAGTAATCGTGCAACCAAAAAGCACACGCTCCCAAAACTAACACCAAGTTTCAAGCGGGCAACGTGCTCACCCCAAATGTATGCAGGATAGCTCCTTTAAAGGCATCAATCAGTCGAATGAACCCTCCATTAGTTGATATAAGGATGAGTTTGCCATCATTACTGAACTTCAGGCCTGTCCACTCACACGTTCGATCATACTGCATCTTAAACGTAGCAAACGGTCCCTTCAAAGAAAAAATGGGAAAGGCGATGTAGTCTGTATATACATTGATGCTAACAAGAGTCTGTTTTTAACCTTAGCCCCAGAAAATGTTTAAGATGTTTCAAAAGAAAATCTTTAGTCCTAAGAAACAAAATGAAAGTGTCACGGCAAAACCACCACGGCTAAGTTTCAAAGAAGTATGAATCCAGTTTCCATAGCAAAACACCACAATAGGGTGTTTCAATACCCAACACTCCCATGTTCTACCACATTCGACAGTAGAAATTAAGTTAGAATGAAGTTTTCAGACAAGGCTGCTAACTGAAGTTAGAGAAAGAGCTTGAGCCAGTGTTATTGTTTTTAGAAAGCCATGGAACTGTATTAACTGCTTAGCCAGTTTAGCTGCCCACCCAATCACAGCTTCCTTTTGAGTTTCCATACTTTCTGCCAATCCTGGCTCCGTCTTTGTCAGTGCTCTTCCAAAATAAGCAAGGAAAAAGACAACAAACCCAAACGAAACAAAATCACAAAACACCAAACCCCAGCAACAACAGAATGCCCAAACAGGCATTTGGAAGAGGTTAAAGAGTTAGCAGAAGTAAACTTTTAACACTGGCTGAAGAGTGGATTTCAGAATTTAGAGACAGCATGTATGCCTTTCTGTCTGTGAGATGTATACTTACTGAAAACTCTCTAGGTGTTAAGTAGGCACCATAGAGAGCCCATCTAGTAAGCTGGAATAAAGAAATCCAGCCTCTGAGCACTGAGTTTAGACTACTTCTTGCAAGATAAAAGGAGTAAGTACCACCACAGAATCACAGAATGCCCTGAGTGGGAGACCCACAAGGAACATCAAGTCCAACTCCTGTCTACGCACAGAACAATCCCAAAGTCACACCATGTGTCTAAGGGCATTGTTCAGATGCTTCTTGAATTCAGTGAGAGTTGGTCCCTTGACTGCATCCCTGGGGAGCCTATTCCAATGCTCCACCACTCTCCAGGTGAAGAACCTCTTCCTAATATCTAACCTGAACCTCCCCTGGCACAGCTTCATGCCATTCCTCTGGGTTCTATTGCTAATCACCAGAGAGAGAGAATAGATCAGCACCTGCCCCCCTTCATCCCTGTTGAGGAAGTTATAAACTGCGATGAGGAAAGTAAAGTTAGGGTAGCTCACCTTGTCAAAAGAACGGAGATCATAAAGCTTCACCATTTCAGAATTGACTCCTGCAGCAAAAATTAACCCTTCTGGGTCAAAAGAACACACAGGCTTCCCCTGAAGGTGCATTAAACCCTAGAATTTAGAAGATGTCCAAGTGATTTTGTGAAACTGATATTCACATTTCTACCATTGCCCTGAGCCCACTGTGAGCAGGACAGCAGCCTACAGGCAGAACAACTGCATTTCAATTCAAAGTATTGAGGTTTTACAAAGGTTCAAAACTCAGCTTACCAAAGCAACTCTACTTCAGGTCATCATACAGACCTTCCAGTTTGTTGCAATGACAAAGTTTACACTAAAACAAATCAACACCTCATTCAAGCTGTCATCTACTCAGAAAGTACCCAGAGAAGGGAGGATGATACGGCTGTATTAATAACCACACCAGACAGTGCCACAAAACACTGTTGCTGGGACTGATAGTGACACTCCGCCAATCATGGTTGCAAAGGAGGGGGGTAAAAAAAGTATTTTGAAAGCAAGCACAAACAGCTCCAGTGAGTGCTGAGCTCTCCATGCCTGTCTAATGAAAACTCAAAACTTCTGAAAGCCAATAGACCTTACATGCTAAAACTGACAGATTACTATCAGTGCTTATTTTTAATGTTAAACTTTTCCTTAACTCACATAATAGAAAAGATTTGAATTTCAGAAAAGGCAATAAGATATAGAATTTTCTGGATCCTGACTGGCAAGTCTATGCATGTTAGACAAATGTATTTATGTAACTGCAAGCACATAAATAAGAACCTGTCTTTGATTAGATCAACAATACATTTAAGAAGTTTCTGCATTTCTGAAATACCATTACTCTCGGAGAAGGCTAGAAACTTTATTACATCTCTTTCCAATTTAGGACAGTGATCCCTGTGATCTCTGAAGGCTAGGCAGCACGCTAGCCAATACTTGGGGCCTGCCCAAGTGGGGCATCTCAGGTTTTTGGGTAATATCTCTAGACACTACGGCTGCCATCTCATGGGCAAACTGAAAATCACAAGTAACACTTCCTCAGTCTGCTTCCCAAACTTTGCTGGATGCAGCTTCCAGTTACAAGTCCTCATTTTACCACTCTTGCAACTTCATGCATTAGCATAAATCACAGAACTGCTACTGAATTTATAAACTTATCTCATCTTAGCAACTTTGAGATTCATCCCAAAGGAAACTTACACACAGGCATTAAAATTACATTCCTCGAGACAGGCAACCGGAGAGATGCTGCCTAAGAGAGGACATTCTTTGCATGGGGTAGCAGCCTGATGAACAAGCTGATGATATCCAGCTCTTCTCTTGTTTCATCAGCTGTGGGCATTACTGCTTGCTCTTACCAGAGCCTCTCCAGAGGCAGACACAGATGATAGTGAGTGGCGTTGCACAATGTGACACACATTTCACAGAGATTTGTGATCAAGGCTCCTTCTGCGGTCCATGAAGGTGTCACACTACATCAGCAGCATACATTTCTGGCAGTAGCTTTGTTTTGTAACAAACACATAACCATTTTTTCATCCTAACTGAAAATGCAGCAGGCTATGAGCATGAATTTGATATCCTACCTGACAATTTGGAGAGCGGAGATCCCAAAGGCGAATAGTTTTATCAAGGGATCCAGAAATAAAAGTATCATCCACTGGAGACATTGAAAGAGCAACCACTCTGCAACACAGACAACCACATGCATCAGAGAGACACAACAGAAGTGAAGGGAGCAACACCTACCCCAACAGCTCTGCTTAAGCTCATAATTTCCATGAACATTTCTACAAAGTGAAAACCACAGTGAATCAAGTGTAACATAACTCAATCTCATGCCAATAACTATTTCAATTTCTCCTGTACTGTCTCCAAGACACATCTTACCTTTTCGTATGCCCTGGGAAATACCGGATGTATTTGTTGTCATGCAGGGAGAGGTACCGGATAGTATCTGGCAACAAACAAACCATAAGCTTTATTATACCATGAACCCAATGCTATCCAGGAGTGGTCACACAGTAATCTTGCTCCCAACAGCAATCTCGCTGAACATTTGATCTCAAGTCAGAATTTGAAATGGAATCAAGTTAGAATCAGACACAAACCAACTTTGTTTCCAAGGCAGAACTGAAAGTCCGGCATCAGGAAGAGATACTTGCCACAATCTGAAGTTATATTACATTATATTATAGTTATATTAAAGCCAAACTGTCAAGTGATTTATGCAATTAATTTCAAAGTTGCTATATCAGTAAGTTTTATTCTATTATTCTCACTAAATTGTAACTATTGAATTTATAAAGTTGACACTACCATTTTTCTTTGCTGTACAGTATGAATCTTGCTGTCTTACCTACCTACACATCCAGCAGTAAGTCTCAACTAAGCAGTAAGCCTAGGAAATGTGCAAATTCTAGCATTTAGCCAAAGAGAAGATAAAAACTTGAACTTCAAAGCCAGGATAAGACCACCAAAAAGCAAAAAATACTTTTTATTTATTTCATTCTGATATTCAACAGCTTCATACTTCCTCTGCATTTTGAGCAGCTAAGCTTTAAGACGACAGAGGAATAATCTAAAACTTAGTCCACTTAAAGCAATCTTAAAAATATACTGAATAAATCAGAGCTGCACCATAGCACTTCAAGCAGCAATTTTATTCTCAGTACAAATGAACATATCAAGAGTAGCCCAGAATTTTGGGAGATGCTGTTGAGACTTTCTCCCAAGATTAAAAGAAATCCTTGTAATAGGAAACAGCTAAAGTACAGAAGCCACTTTTTAATCTTTATGTGCAGATACATCTGAGAGACAAAACGTGAAGAGCACAAGTTGAACCTCTGATATCTGAAGCAGCATCAGCAAATCCTTTTTTTCACTCAGAGGACACTAGTTTAAGCTATTCTGGATGGAAGAGATTGGCATTATGCACCTGCACCACAGAGTGTCAAGAGACCTCATACCGCTGTAACAAGTCCTGCCAAGACTCTGAAGATAAACTGAGGGAAAAGGACACTTTTACTTTTGACCCAGAAGAACAAGGACCAACAGGATGGAACACGCCAAGAGCTTTTTAACCCTCATAAGGGCTACTGTCTGTGTTAACAGCTTTTTGAAAGGCTCATTCAGCAATTTTTAGTTGCTGTGAAAAAATGATCAAGTTATCATTTTCACCTGAGGTTTCACATCAAGCTGAGATCAGAGTTCCAGACCATCCTCCAGAATTTGACAAGAAAACTAAAGCTGACTGGTCAGGCTAGAAACACAATGCTGGTGACACATCATACACACAGGATCTAAGTGATCTGAGGTGACTATCCAAAGCATAATTCTGCAGCATAGTGTCACATCCCATCGTGGCTAGAACCAATATGCTTCAAGCATGCTGTTAAGACACATGTCTACCTTTTCCTGTAAGAACTGTTGTTACCTGACTTCCGAAGTATCCATGCAGAATTTCATCTTCCTTTGCTAGAGAGGAAGACTGGGGAACTGGCCTCCTTTGTGATGGGTTTTGTTGGTAGCGCTCTGTCCCAGGCAAGGCAGTGGCCTGTACAGTTATCTCCTGTACCGGGTGGTATCATAGACCCTCAAACTGTACAAACTACTACCTCAGCCTGGAATCAGGCAAGACGAACTAGGGTCAAAGCTCTTGAGGAAATCTTCAGAAGGAAGCGGACTGGTAGCAACTCCAACACAAAAAGTTTGGCAGCAAGCACCCGCACTCCTACAGCACGTTCTTGGGTTCCTTTTCCCTCCCAATAATTGCCTAACAGGTTAAATACAATGTACCTTGCCCAAGACTCTATGCAAGAGGATTACAGAGTATCTGGACCATGACAGAACACACTGCTGGTTTTCTTAAGCTTATAGTTTGTAACAGCAACAGAGACTTTCACAGTCTTTTTTTTTCTTCTGATCAAGTATTTATCACAATGTTACTCTGCAGGGTGAAGACTGTGTTTTGGGTCCTTAGAGGCTTACCAGGCTTATAAAAACTCACAACTCAAAACGGTATTAAAAATTCTTCATTCAATTGTTAACTGTTAATTAAGTAACAGCTATGACAAATGTGACATAAAGTAATAAATAATTTAAAAAGGCAGTGAAACAGACTAAAAAGGTAAGTGCTTCCTGTCATACTTCTAATCCTTTTACACTATTAAATTAAATGCTGTTGGAAACTCTTGTTCCTCTAGTTTCAGGCCCAGCTTGTTCCAGTTTGACTTCCTAATTCTTACCTTCCATCTGGTCTACACTCATACACTTTTAAATTCCTTAAATAACCTAGCATACACCAAAAGGCACCAGAATCTCTACTATCAAGCTCCATCTCTGCAAAGTAAAAACAAAGCTACTATTCCAGAAATTATTATCAGTTTACAAATACAATATTAAAATCTATTGATAAAGTGCTGTGCTAAGAGACTTGTTCACTGAAAAACTTTCAGACAATGACTACAACAAAACTGAGACAATTTGAAGTCAACACTAGCTGTTTCCAGCCTTAGGAAGAATTAATGCACCTATTTGTGCCAGATCTTAAATTTGAATTTTAAATTGAACTCCGAGCCTGGCATGAAGCTGTAGAAGCCCTTTGATGTCGCCAATTTACAGAGTGTAGCTATCACAGACACTGACTGTGGAGAAGTGGCATGAAAATAGGTATTCTGTCTATCACATGGAAAAAACAGACTAACAGAAGCAAAACTAATCTCTCAGAAGAGCTCTGTGACCTCCTCCAGGCTTGGCTGCTGATCTGCTAAGTTACCTGAACTTCCTGCCCTCCCTGCTGCATACAGAGATGCAAAAACATTCCCTTCCTTTGCAGCTGATGTGTGTAGTAGACAGAGCTACGGTGTTTAACTCACCTTCTATTCTACCTCATTTTACACACAAGAAATGAAGGTACTAAGGCTGACAGCACTGGTATCAAACAGCAGAGTACTTACTGCACTAACAATGTTTAATCTTAGCTGTTGCAGCAATGAACAAAACTCACGTCAGTATGCCTGAGGGAGTATCACTGTGCATTAGAGCTGAACTCTGTCTCTGACAGTTTCAGTTTATCACTGAAAAGTTGCCATAATTTGTTCCCAGCTATTTATCCAGGCACACAGTTTTAAGTGACTAAATATGCTCAACTCCAGTGAATCACTTACCATCTATTTTGTTGGAGCTGTACACGACAGTGTTGGCAGCATGTGTGTACCTGATGAGGTCCACTCCATACTTCTTACTGTACAGTGTTCTCTTTGGTCTGTCAGAAGGAAGCAGAAATAACTGCAGTCATTGCTACAAAAAGCTCAAACCAAAACCCACCACATTATCAAGGCCTGCCTTCACTGAGATATTACAATATTTTTTCAGCTAGTCAGATGTTTTTATACAATGAAAGGAAAGCTTTTTTATTTGAGTTTCAAACAAGCATATTGGTGCTTTCTGCAAGACAAACCCCAGGCTTGAGCAGCTCTCTGTAACACCTGTAAAATGTACTCATTTGTCTCCTCCAAAGTCTCTTTCCCATGATGTCTTCTGTAAAAAGAACACAAGGAGCTAGCCTAACAGGCCCTTAATGTCAAGCAGCATTACCTTATTGTTCCCTTGCCCATCCAAATCTCTAATTTATCTGCCACTTATTTTAGATTGAGAATAATTTGTCCTTTTGTTCTGCTACTTCAAAACCAGAACAGGACGTCTCATTCAGAAGAGTGCTTCTCAGTATTAAACCAAACATGCATATATAACAATAGTCTGTCAAAGCAATGGTAACACAGGGACTCTTAAACTAGTGGAGAATTATACTTATACACAAGCATAATTGAAGCATAAAACTCAAATATAACATTTTGCAACAGAATTAAAGACATTCTAGAGAGAGTGAAGACAATATACAGAAGTGGATTTTTAGAAATCTGGTAAGCAAGCCATGTACTGCAGTACTAGGAATTTAAACTCCAAAGTAAACTTAGAAGTAGCTGGTTAATAAGCTTATCTTGCAGCAGTGCCTGTTTAAGCAATGCAAGGCCTCCACCATCCTTCCTTCCCCTTTCTCAATGGAGGTAACACAGAGGTTTCAAAGCTGGGAATACAATCTCTTACAGAGTTATTTTTAATCCAGAGTTTCATAACTCCTGTTATTACACAGGCCCACAAAATATATTACCAACAGAAACCAAAGATCACAGAATGGTTTGGGTTGGAAGGGACCTCTGGAGGTCATCTAGTCCAGGGCAGGGACATCCCTAACTAGATCAGGTTGCTCAGAGCCCTGGCAAGCCTCACCTTGAATGCTTCCAGGGACGGGGCCT
>VWZO01017862.1:1052105-1228719 GCA_013396975.1 Bucco capensis
TCGAGCCATTGACCACTACCCTCTGGATGCTACCATCCAGCCAGTTCCTTATCCACTGAACAGTCCACCCATCAAATCCATAGCTCTCTAACTTGGCCAGCAGAATGTTGTGGGGGACCGTGTCAAAGGCCTTGCAGAAGTCCAGATAGATCACATCCACAGGTTGTCCCTTGTCCACTGAGGTAGTCACAGTATCATAGAAAGCCACTAGGTTTGTCAGACAGGATCTGCCCTTAGTGAAAAATGACAAGATGATAGCACAGGAATGGAAACAAACAGCAGAAGTGGTTCAAACCAATACTGCTGCCAAAAGAAAAGTTTATCAGACTACACCCTCAGACATGGTATTTCTAAAATCTCAACTTCTTCCTTGTTTTCATTAGCCTCAAACTGACACACCCACAGCATGAGTTAGAGACTTTTCACATCAGAAAAAAAGCAGACATTCATTCTTACAGATTACTTCTCACACAGCAGAAGCCATAGGGCTTTGACTTCAAACAAAGTTGCTGGGGACAAGCTCACATTAACCGAAAACCAATCCAGCCAGTGTAATTAAAACCCATACACCACCTGCACCACTTAGATTAAATCACAACAGCTTCTTCCTCAGTTCCTCCTACAAACTGAAAGTATGACCAAACAGAATTGCATTTTAATTCAGGTCATTTGATGAAGTAGGGTATCTTATACTGAAATCCAGCAAGACAGATGTATCCTCCTAGCCATTAAATCATTAGCAATGACACAAACAAGAGTTCAAGGCCCTTGAAATGGTGGCTTGAGAAAAAATAAAATAAGAAAGTACAGGCTTAAAACTGTTGAATCCTACCATGTCACAAAAAGAATTATTCACAGATTTGATTTTTCATCTCCACATGACTCTAGTGACAGGGTAATTCACAGCTAAAACTTTCCAGGTGAGAGAAGAAGTGTATCCTGTATCCCTAAATACCTCTAAAAATCAGTTATGCTTTTAAGTCACTTGATAGTACCTGAGAAACTTTCAAATTAATTTTACAACCACTAGAGAAATGCATCCTGAAAGACAGGCTACCATGATGAAACTACTCTCAACGCCCTGTAGCACTGCAGTAGACAACCATCGATCTTCCACATTTAACTTAATTAAAGCAAACCCCCTTACTGTAAAGCACACATTAGGACTAGATGGAGATAGGGATAAAAGGAGCAAATGCCTCCAAACCCATCAAACTATTCTTTGCAAGTTTGTAAGGGGAAGAGCAATCAATACCATCTGCATTAACATCACTCAGCCTTTCTATCTGCATATATCAATAGGATCTAGAATACATAGCAAACACCATATGTATAAAATTACCTATTCTTACAGAGGTAAAAATGAAATAGCTTCAAAAAAGAGTTCACCCTATCAGATAGGGAACAGCAAAAAACTTTAACATGTAAAGCAAGAAAAGGAAATAAAAGTGTAAAAATAATATATATAAGCACTCTACAAACTTAAGAGAATATGCAGGATGTATCATTCAAACAATGCAAGTATAATACCTTTGGCCTGCTGGAAAAAATCAGGAGGATTAGGAATACCTGGTTTACTGGAAAATATATGCAACACTGACAACACATCTGCCTCCTGGAACTCCCAAGCCTTTTTTTTTTTTTTTTGAAAAGTCCTGCATTATCCTGCCCTTTTAATTCTCTCTCCTACAATACCCACACCTGGTTTTATTTCACTTTCTGTATGTATGCAATGCTTTCTAGTCATGCCTTGACAAACAAATCCAGCCAGCACACCTCAGAATTACATCTCCACATCATGAAACACATGAAATTAAAACTTAAAAGAATTTAAAACAGCCTAGTGCATACTTGTACCAGCTGAGAAAGATTTTAATGAAGTAATGACATCATTTGACTCAATTTGTTCCAACTCTTATAGAATACAAATGCCTTTTGTGTATGTTCCAAGACATCAAGGGCAAGTTTTTTTTACCCTCTGAACAAGAGCACCACATCTCAAGTGCTGTGCAAATTTCTGTGGTTTTAACCATAAAGCAGGCCAAGCATCATGTGATTAACGGAAGAAGGAAGATAACCTGCACAACTCTGTCCAGTGAAAAACACACACCTTAATTTATTACCCATAGGTAAGAGTAACACCTTGATTGATTAAGACAATGTTTGAAGACACATGTAAATCACAGAATCATTTGGGTTGGAAGGGACCTCTGGGGGTCATCTAGTCCAACCCCCTGCAGTTGGAAGGGACATCCAGTCTAGATCAGTTTGCCCAGAGCCCCATCAAGCCTCACCTTGAATGCCTCCAGGGATGGGGCCTCAACCACCTCCCTGGGCAACCTGTCTTTTAACCGTGCTTTACAGATAAAAAATACAACTAGAGAAAAGTATTTAAAGCCCAGAGGACCACCTTTATCCACAACTTAGGAACTAGGTTTTACAGAAAATACCATCAAGTTTTCAGAAGTTACAGCGAATACACACCACACCATCTTCCCCTTTTTGCTTAAAGTATTCATCCAAGAAGCTACACTCAAATTAGGTTTTTAAAGCTGCCACATCTGTACAATGCTCACAGCAATTATTTCCATTTCAATTAGCAAGACTTAAGCCCAGAAAAGCCCAAGACGTCCGACTGAGTATCTGTAATAATCCCGAGGCCTGAAAATATGACCAGACTCAACCCTTTAATCTTAACAACTATTTAGTTCTCACAGCAGTGAACTGTCTCACGCTTAGAAAATAACCATCGCTGGGCTCAGCCTCATCGTTTGCTCCAGTCTACCACAAGTAAGACACATTCGTAGCACGTGCAAAACCATGCTGTTCCCACCTCTGCACCCCACTTTAATCGTTTGTAATCGCCCCCTCCGCCCCGCGTCAGATATCGCTGCGATTCCACTTAGAAGCCTATACTAAAAAAACACAAAACCTGAAGCTTACTAGCCAGACCTGCCACCTCCTCAGTGCAGTCGCACCGGTGCGAGGCCTGGCAATGCTTTTCCCCGAACGCCGCAATAGGCAACAACCCTCACTGCCCCATTCTGTCCCAGCTCCCCCCGCCGAAGGCATGCCCGAAGGCGGTGAAGTGGGCCAGGCCGAGTCCCCGCCACTCACTTGCCCTCCTGGCAATCGTAGAGAACGATGGAGTCGTCATCGCTGCTGGAGATGACGGTCTCGCCGTTGGGGCTGAAGTCGAAGCAGTTGATCTTGTCCGAGTTTTCGCGAAAGACCTTGGCCACGCGGAAGCTCCGCAGCACGTTGTCCGTCAGCTTCATCCCGCCGCCGGGCCGGGCCGCGCCGCGGGCGGCGGCGGCGCTGAGGGGAGCCGGGGCGGAGGCGCTTCGGGCGACGGCGGGAGCTGACGGGAAAAGCCCCGCGGTGCGGCGGGAATCGGCTGAAGGAGGACAGGGAAGGCGGGTCGGGGCTAGAGGCGCCCTTCGGCTCGGCTCGGCCCGCTCAGGCCGCGGAGAGGCGGCTCCTCCTCATTGTGTCCGCCATCTTGCTGCTCCGGGAACAGCAGGGGGCGGCGCGCGGGGCACGCTGGGAAGGTGAGGNAATTTAATGTATTTTTTCACGTTACTAGCGAGAAAGCAGTGGTTTGGGGAGGGGGGGGTGGGGTGGTGCGGCCTATGCCGCGGTCTGCAGCGGAGACCGGTGGTGGTAATGTGGGTAGGTCCCGGGAGGTTCCCTCTCAGGGCACGGCCCTGAGCGCAGCTCCTGCACGGCAAGAGCTCTTTCCCGCCTGTATCTGTACCTGCTGCGAGGCCAGGTTAGATTCCCCCTCCTTAGAAATACATAGTGAGCGCTTCCTTGTTCTTTCTCCCTCTTACTTTCAGTTCAATATCAATATATTAGACACTTTCCAGTAGTTTTTATTCTTGTAAAAAGTAGCCTTCAGGCAGTGCCACAGAAGCACCACAGCTATAGCACTACGGTCTTATACCACAGAAGATGTCAGATAAAGATGAGCAGCACACGCTTAACCTCTGAGAAAGGTGCCTTGCCTTTTGAGGCTGGTGCCCCAATAGAGGCACCTCAGAAGTGTAGTATTTTCTATCACAAATCGTGATGTCAGGCTCTGTGTGCATGTTTTTGTACATCTCTTACCTTAAAAAGTTATTCATGGAGTGTAAGAGTAGGTGTGAATATCTACCCTGCAACCTGCCTCAAAGATTCCCAGCACCCCGCTATTTTAATTTTAGAACAATTTTTAGAAATGATCGTTTGTCATTTGAGGCCCCCAGAAACTCAGAATCAAAAGAAAAAAATAATAAACCATAGATGCCTTCATAAATGTTAATTGCATTTTCTTTTCACAGTCTCCAGAACGGAGTGTGAGTTTGCTTTTAGAATAATATTGCCCTCCTGTGGTCAAACAACAGTAAGTCCGGGAGCTATTGTCAGAGGTCTGCTTGCATGTCATTCAAACCTGCTCAATCATTACGTGCATATACGATTTAGTGAAACAAAAGTCTGTTCTCAGATTACTTGCTCTTATTGTTTGCTGACTAGAGTTTACCCTTACAGGGTTAGAGATCCAACCCGATTCACCCTTTTATGCTGTGATGGGATTGGCTCATGAGGACAAGTCACTGTATTTACTTTGAAATGGAGACGAGATTTTCACATCAGAGTCTAGGCAGACTCAGCGAAATATTCCTTCGTTACTCCTGAGGCTCTCAGGGTCAGCTATCTAATTGCAGGTCAGTTCAAAACCTACCACTGATTTTTGTGTGATGAGAGATTTCAGAGAAGCAAAGAATGGCAAGCCTCTTGTACACTGTAAATTGTATGTTCAAAGCCTGGATTATCTCATGTGGGCCCTAAAGGTGACTCACTAATACCATCATAAGACAATTCACTTCAAAACACCTACAATACTTAGCCAAGTTTTAGAGTTGTATAACACTGTGGGTTGTTGATTTGATATTTTGTCAGTCTTTTTATATTCTTTCTTCTGCCTTTCTTCCTAATTGTTGGAACTTAGTTTGTCAGTTTATAGCAAGTTGGAGTTTATCTGGCAGGATAATTGGATCTCCTAGAAAAATGTCACATTATGTAGGAATTGTGGATAATGCCCCTGCAAAAACTCATTAATGGAAAATACGTTTAATTGCTGCTTGAGTAATATTGCTCAAATGCAGTCATTCTACCTATGTGTTTCTATTTTAGATACCACCATAACCTGCACAATATAGACAGATCTGTGCTTACTCAGATGAGTGGACATGAATTTCAGAGAGATGCTTCTGGAAACAACACTGCTCAGGTGAATATATTTCTATTGGACTCTGCTGGGAGTGATGATTCTCTGTGGGTAACAGTTATGACTGAAGGCTCGTGTGGAGGACTTCTTTCCTGCAATGTGGCATCTCTTCGAGGGCTCTTGAAACTAAGCACGATGCTCTGAAGTGGCAAGCCCTCTCCCTGTTTTTACAACATGGAATCACAGGAGTGGGGAGAAGGGACCACTGGAGCTGCCTGCTCCACCATCCTGCTCAGTGCAGGGCCATAACCAGCACGAGATCAGCTTGGCCATGGCTTTGTCTAGCCAAATCCTGAAAACCACATGAGGTGGAGACCACAGCTTCTCTGAGTGGCCTGATCAAGTGTTGTGCAACCTGCTCCATAAAGAACTTTTTGCTAGTGTCCAAGGTGAACATCCTAACTTGCAAATTGTGGCCATTGCTCCTTATACTTCCTGCCACTACCAAGAAGAGTTCATCTCCGCTGCCTTTATAACCACCCTTCAGTAGTTGTAGCTGCTATTAGATTGCTCCTTAGCTGGTTGCATCACTTGTTTCCCAGCCCCCCCGATACATGGGAATCTTGCCCCAGTAACAAAACTTCACATTTCTCCTTGCTGAACATCATGAGGTTTCTGTTGGCCCTGACCTTGAGTTTATTACGGTGCCTCTGGACGGTAGCTCCACTGCTTGCTGTGTCGGCTCTTCCCCCAGATTTGCACTCTGTGCTACCCTCTCAGTCACTAATAAAGCCGTAGGTTGACTTAAACCCCAAGAGAAAGTCCCTGTTTATTACCAGCTGTCAACTGGACCCTGAGCCACTGATTTCTACCCTCTGAGCCCAGTGGTCAAGATGTTTTTCAGCAAGTCTAACAGTGCCCACACTTCCCGTGAGAATGATGCCAAAAACCTTGCTAAAGTCAAGGTAGGTTACATCTGCTGCTTTCCACTTTCCCCATAGCTTCTTGGGCAGCTGTAATTGTCATCCTGTGACTGATTAATATTCCTGGCTCTTTATCCTCTTATTTTATTTCCAGCTGAGGAGCTCATGATTTTTGGCTATTAATCCCAAAGAGCATGACCTTGTATTTTGCAGTACTGAATTTCGACCCCTTTCTATTATTCCAGACCTCAAGGCTGGCAACTTTTCATCTTCTCTAGAATACTATGATCCTTCCCTGTATTTTAAATGACTTTCAACTTTGATTGCAAGTTGACTCAGAGTAGGGAGTTTGAGAAATTACAGCATGAAAGGAAGTAGTCTTGGCATGGACTTGGCTTCAGGGTAGTACTGTTCTGCATTGAGCTACAGAAGGATTTTCTAGTGAAAAATTTTTCTTTCCTGCAATCCCCAGTGCATAGGAGAATCATTTCCAAAAGATATATAGGCAGTGAAGGGAGTGTGACCTAGAAAAACTAGTAAGATCCATATGTCAAATCCAGTTAATTTTTTTACTAATGATATTGATCCATACATATATAAAATGCTGAACAAAACACTTATCTTCCCCATGTTTGTCCTTAGGCTACATTCCCCATCAAAGGCAAAGAGACCCTGGTGACACTTTCCTGGTGAGTAAATCAGTCGTGAAAGCAACATATTCTTTTCTATATGTTTCCAAGAAACATATAGAAAGCCATGTATTGGAAATTAGGACTCCTGGGTTTCCCAGAGCTCAGCACATTCTTGACACAGAAGTATTCAGACTCTATTCTGCTTTCTCCCTTGCCTGCCTGGCAAAGCCTCTGTGTGGCTCTCCGGCCTCATCAGACTACTTCTGTCCTCATCTTCTTTCCCAGTTCCGAATGCAGGAGCACCACAGTGAATGCAGGCAAAAGGACTTCTCACCCTCTCCCTGCATACCCATTTGTGTACTGGACCCTTTCAGAGCTGACCAGTGATGGGTTGGTCCATTCTAGCTGCAGACATTTTCTCTTTTACAAGATGTGTCTGAGGCAGTGCAGTAATTTTATGCAAATCCATGTGAAGATTAAAAAATTAATCAAATTCTGAAATTTTCATTTAAAGAGATTAGTCTTGAAAAATCCCCCATCTAATCTTCCCAGAATAGTCACTGGAACAAACCTTCACCGCTTTGTTTTCCTCCTGGGTTCAGTGCATCTCCTGGAAAATTTTCTTGTAATGCTTTTGGGACCATCTGGAGCAGCAAGTTTGAGTTTGAGCAGGGCTCACCAGGCAAATTAAAGTTGATCTATCAAATGGTAGAAAAGATGTGTCAGTAAGTGGGAACATGGGATTTTAAGGCAGTAAAATCTCCGCTCTGTTGTACTTCATTGGTAAACTCCCATGGCAATGCATGAGAAATGGAGGCGGTAAGCCTTGGTGAGGCTAATGGTAATTTACCTACCAAGAGGCCAGAAGAAAGTCATGCAGCAAGAAAAACGAGTAGCAAGAGACACTGCTAAAACTTGCTGTGTTTGGTAGTTTATTGCTGTAACAAAGATGTAATCTGTCTTTTAGGGCTTGAGCTCAAAATTCTCCTCAAACAATTGGGGTTTGATCCAGTGCCTTCTCAAATCTTTTCCAAGCCCCTGAGGGTTTTTGGAGTTGACCCCGTACGTAGTGGGCCAGCTGCCAGTCACTGCCACACTGGGGAAAATCCAGAGGAGTCCCTATGGCATTAAAATTAACTTAGGCCCCTGAAGATCTCAGTTAAATTAGCCGTGCAGGAACATTAATATTCAGTGTCCTCCAATCTTGCAGCACCTGAAGTGCTCAGGTTGTGTGATTGAGTTGGCCTGCAACAAGCCAAATTGCCCCAACTTCAAGAAAACCACAAGCCCGTGATGCAAACCCTTGAACTAACCTCCAGCCACAGCACCTGGAATAGTTCAGCTCTGCTCAGCGATGGCAGAGTGGCCCCTAGAAGGGAATATTTTCCTGTCTTTCAAGCACCTGCCATGGAGCGAGGTGCTGGCTCATTTTCCTCACTGCACGGGGATGGCCTGCTTACTGTTTTCCTCCCCAGTGTGAGTCCAAGTTTATGGCTCAGACTCTGCCCCCCTACATCCCATACTTTTGGTCTCATGCCACAATCCAATTTATCTGGCAGCTTACCACATTTCTGCCCCTAGTGCTGGATTGTTTCTGTCTCCCTCTGACTTTGGCTCCTTGCCTGCAGAATTGCTTTAATTAAAAAGTTAATGAAAGGTAATGCAAACGAGCACTTTGCCTGTATTTTATCACAGTCCAGCTCCTCTCCCTCCTGCTTTCCCAGAGATGGTGAAAATGAGGAGCTGGGATTTTGCTGCTTTTTATTGTGAGACTTAACAGTGGAAATTTCTACAAGCTTAGGAGGGGCCTTATGAAGAAAGAGCTTATAATGGTAATACAGGCAAATAAGTATGTAGATGGTGAACATTATTCATCAATGAAAGCTGAGGAAGTTTTCATTTAAAGAGGATTAGTCTAAACCCCTTACAGTCCTCCTGCTCTCTTTTGAACAGGCAATTCTTAGCATCATTTTCCTCCTCAGCTTAGTGGAAACTTCTAGGAGACTTTCCAAAAGACTATCTATACCCCAACTCCAAATTATCCCCATCAGGGGCAAAGGAAGGTGTAACACCTGAGCTCCACTAGTGCTTAAAGCATATCACCCAATATCTATATAGAGGAGGGCTTGTTCACCCCTCTGTTATATCCTTAAAGAACCGAGGAACAGAAATTAGAGAGTGAAGCCGTGTCACATCATCAACATGTTCTCCCACCCCAGATTCCTCCCAGCTAGCAGTGGGAAGAGGAGAATGCAGGGATGTGAGGGTGTAATTTCCCCATGTGCAATACACAGCAGCTAACTGCCAATTACATAATTTCTAGACCCACCATCCATGGAGGTAGTTTGTGAGCTGCCATTTAGATTATTTTTCTTTCAAAAGCTGCCTATGCCTTGGTGTGGAGTGATGTTCAGTTCTCTGGATGTTGTTTTTAAAGCCCTAGTAAAATGAGTAGTGTTACTTTTGGTTAATATCTACATAACACTGATTTATAGCTGTTCCCTGATGACATTTAGTACCCAGTGCCTGAGACTGTGTGAGTAAATTACATAAAACTGGACTTGTGGCATCACTGGCAGCACCCCCAATCCAAGGGGAGCCTCCAGTGAGCCTGTGTGTCTAATCAGAGCTGGCAAGGAGCAGAGTTACACACTGAGACCTCCAAAGCTGCTGGGTCTGTGCTGAATTCAGCTGTTGAGTTGGTGTAAAGTTGGACAGCCTCTGACTGCAAAGGAGGTTTTACTCTGCATTTGCACCTATGCACTGAAATCAGTGTCAGACAGCGTGCCCTACCATCCTCAGAAGTGACAGAAAGATGCATGCTGACTGGATCAGGCCTTGATAGTTAAAATATAATCTGAGTTCAGAGTGCAGAAAACAGATTACATGCCTGCTATTGTAGTGAAATGCTTTCCAGAGAAAGCATTAGCAGTATGTACACAAGTGCCAGATGAATTAAGCTGGCATTTATTTTTTTTCAGCTCCAGTAGGAAAGGATTGCTTTGAAACAGCTCGTGCCTGCTGCGTGGTGTCTGGAGTTGGAGCTGAACAGATCCACCAGGAGGGCACGTGTGACAGGAGCCGCAGTTGCAGGTCTGGTTGTGCTTAATTCCCCTGGTCTTCAGGGTCAGCCATGCACAAAAACATTAAGGCAGAGACAGAGCCTGTTAAAAGCTTTGGGGCTTTGTTTTCTTAAACTCCCTTGGCTCCATTTAAGCCTTTTTCTCCAACTACTTCTGCAAGCCCTATATCACAGCTCAGACGAGGTGACCTGGGTCGTGATGCACCTCTGTTTTGTAACACCTTCTTCTGATTGCAGTGTGCTACCAGGTGAATCAGAGACCTGAATCTCAGTTCCTGAGAGGTGTACAGCTAACTTCACTGGTGTTAGCACGGTTACTCTGGCCTCCATTGTAAGAGAGCTGAGGCTCAGTGCTTTAAACTGCTGGAAGCATTAGCTGCCATGAAGTTTAAGTCTAGTATCAAAGTGGTCGGGACACGCTGTGTTTTATTCTTATCTCTCCTTGTGACTGAAAGGCCAGTCCTTCTGGCCATTATCTAGAGGGAGAATAGATAGGTAGTTTATTTGCCTTGGGTTTTGCCTTTAAAATCTGTTTCACCTAAGCAGTGAATCATTTACAGTTAGACTCGATGATCTTAAGGATCTTTTCCAACTTAAGTGATTCTTGCATATTTTTTCTCTGGCAAGCCAATGGTTCCCCATATGGTTTTATATGCAAGTCCCTTCCTTGTCAGATAGATTTCAGTGTGTCCAATTTCATTGCCTGAGAAGGTGCTTGTGTAGAGGTTTTCACGGAGCCTTTGGGTCCTCACAGCAAAATAAGGCAAGTTTAGACCCAGAGAAGCTGTTGGAAAGCTTGTCTGGCTTAATGATTAACATGTTGCAATGCTATGGGAGTGTTAGGATAAAGAGACCTCTGGACTCATGAGCTCTCCCAGAAGAAGCCAGCCTTGCACTGAGACTCATCCATCTGCTAGAGAGGGGATTAACTCTCTCAGGTACTTTGAATGGGTCTGTGATCCAGTGTGTTGCTCAGGTGCTTCAACCTCCTGGCACTCTGCCTTAACTGCCTGCTCCATAATTGCCATGAGCGGGAGAGATGCAGATCACAAGGATCTTTGATCCTGAGAAACCAGCAGTGAAATTGCTGCCAGTTAACAGAAGGAAGAAGAAATGCTGGGAGGGAATAGATGCATGTGTGCTGGCAGGGACTGCCTTCCCTTTGTCAAGACAAGTGTCTGCCCTTGAGCAGCTGAGATCTTTTGGTTCACAAGCAGATCTGTTGCATATAATGCTAATACTCACTGGAGACTAGCTCAAATGGGCTTTCACAGACATGGCTGGCAACTTTGCCAGGATCTGACATCTTATTTGGGCTCTAAATGTGATTTTAATGGATAATGAGAGGACTAAAAAATAAAGGCAAATGAAGCCTTCTGTTAATTTGCTGTTCAGCAGGGAAACCTCATTACTGGTCTCTCTGTGGCTACCAGCAGCAAGGGATCAGGCAGCCAGCAAGCTTATTGTTTCTTCTAAGTCTGTGCCTGATGCTGCAGGGACACATGGGGAAGTGCGCAGCCAGAGAATGAGATCAGCATTTGGCTGGCATGAGGAAGGGAGTCAATGTAATGAAAAGCTGTTCCACCTGGGCACCCTGCTCTCTCCTGGACAGAGAGCATGCTTTCACACTCTGGAGAGGTGTCAAACACAGAAAATAGAAGTGATGGCTTACCAGTGGTAAGTCTACAGTGATGGAGAAGCTGGCTGGCAGGGCTCACCTTCCCTGTGGAAGGTGATGGGATTGCAGGAGAACCACAAGCTGACAAGTAGTTTGAATGTGGCACTTCTCCCTCCCTTCTGCCTGGGGAGAGGTTTGAAAATGCTGTTGATACAACACCTTAATCTAGAAGAAGCAGGAGCTAGAGCTTCATGGCTCATGTTTTATCCTTCCTGCTCTCTCTGTGACAGCCCCGTGTCCTCTGCTAGCATGAATGTTCACTTTCCCTTGCAGGCTGGAGGGTGTAGCTGCCCCAGCTCTCAAGGTGTTGCCAGTGTCAGCTGAGTGTGCACAAGGCCACCCCTCCAAGCAGATTGACTCAACCTGGCTGCCCTGCACAGCATGTCCCTCCGTGAGCATGCACTGTCCCTCTTCCGCAGCACAGTGGGCACCGTCCGGCCAGCTCCGATGCTGAAGAGAGCTGTGAAGCTCCAGGGAGATGGGCGCCCTCAGCTGCTGGTGAAGGGCCAGGCCTTTCCACTGAAGAGGGACCTGTACCTGGTGGGTTTCGGCAAAGCTGTCCTGGGGATGGCTGCAGCAGCAGAAGAGATCCTGGGAGACCACCTCATTCGGGGGATCATCAACGTGCCACTAGGCATCCAGGAGAGCCTGCATCGAGCAGGAATGCAGTAAGGGGGCTACATCTGGATAGTTTGGGGGAGTAAGCTGCCAAATTTAACCTCTGTGGGATGTTGCTGTGAATCCCTTCAGTCCTTTCCAGCTGCCCTTGTTCTGGTGCCCACCCCATACATCACACCACCCTGGCCTTCAACCTCTGTCACATCCCAGTGGCAGCAGTGACAGAGCCCATCTCTTGCACTGGTTGCACTGCCTCCCTAGCCCTGGGAAGAGATGCTCAGGGAAGGCCACCTCCCTGTCCTAATCACTTGCCATGCACCTGTTGTACCAGGCCCATTTCCCAGCTGAGTCACAGCCTGGCCGGCTGTGTAGGTGCAAGTGTCAGTGGTGTGATTGCCTCTCTTACCTCACTAGAGAGATGCTCCTGAAGCCACACAGCAAAATCCAAGTCATCGAAGGTGCCAAGAACAATCTCCCAGACCCAGAGGCTCTGAGGGGAGCAGTTGCCATCCAGGAGCTAGCTGAAGGCCTGACTGCAGATGACCTGCTTCTTGTGCTCATCTCAGGTAGCATGGGGATCCCAGGAACGAGCTCTGCTGAGGGTCCCTCTAGCTGCCTGTCCACATGTGACCATGCAGCAGGGGAGTGCTATGCCATGCTGGCCCTTTCAGCACTGACAGTTGCACCTCTGTTATTTTTTCCTCTCCTGTCTCCTGAGAGCCTTTCTCCAGGGAGGCAGCACGAGTGAGCACATGGCTACCTGCTGCTGCAGTGGTTGTGTTGCCTCCCAGCACTGGGAAGAGGCTACATTTTGTGGGCTGTGTCTCACAGTTGTGCCACCACTGCAAGATAGTAACTCTGGGCACAGCCTGCCAGCTGCTCTCATTCCTTGGCAAGGAGGTGCTTTCTTTCTGCCCCTTCCTTACATTTGGGGATGCAGACTTGGAGAACAAGCACTTGGTGGACTTGCACGCTCCAAATTTCTTCAGAAGTGTGATTCTGTAAGCTGAGGTTTGAGACTGACCCTTCCCAGGGCTTTACTGCTTCCCAGCCAGTGGAAATGAGGCCCCAAGGTTCCAACACAGTGAGATGCACACGTTGCAGTGTCAGCTCTGAACACCCCCAGGCCCTGGCTGCCAAGGCTCTGGCTCTCCCCAGACCTAGGGCTGTGTAAGGAAGGTGGATATTGTGCATCAGAAGGATGCAGTGACATTGCCCCAGCCTGAGCTCAGCCTGGTGAGTGGGTGTTGCAGGGCAAAAGCATGCAGGGGCTTGGAGAAGCTATGTAGGAACCCTTGGTCTCCTCTGCGCCATGATTTTTCCTCTGGTTCCTCAGAGAATGCTGCAGCATGATCTGGTGCAGAGAAAATAGTGCCGTTAGGCAAACACCCAAGTGGCTGGCATCTAGCTCCACTTGCTGGGGATTCCCCTGGGTTTCCTCGTGTCCTTTGGCTATAGAGATCTCCAAGAGACAACTCAGCCCTTCAGGGAGCCTGTACAGGATCTCCCTGCGGCTGCAGCTCCCTATGCATGTGCACTCCCACACAGCAGCCAGTCCCCAACTGCTCCTGCCTCTCAGCTAGATCCCTGGCTATTGACTGAAACACAGGCATTTGCATTTGTTTTTCTTGCTCATCATGTTTTATTGATGCTGATTTGTCTCAAACCTCTGAGCAGGCTTTGCCTTTTCACAGTAGCTTTCAGCTGTACTTCTGTGCACATTCACTCTCTGCTCAGATCCTGCTCCTTTCTTCTCTGTATTTTCCATCCATTCCACTTTAGCATTATAACCTTTTATCTTGATGCCTTTTCCACATTCCCAGTGCCCATTTGTATCAGACAGGATTCCCATTCATGAGGCTATCACCTGGACTTTATGTGTGCTCTGCTTTTTTGTGTTACTCTCTCCCCATTTCCCTTACTCCCAGGCCTAGAGGAGTTTGGAGCAGTTTCCAATCTTGCTGAAGTCATAGCTGGTGTTTTTACACCCTGTCCTGAGTAAACAGAACCAGGAGAGCAGGCAGTGTCTCCATCTGCTTAACACTGACTGCTGTGTAAGTCATGGAGCCTGTGCTCCCTGCTCACCCATCCAGGTAGCCTTTCAAAATCAGTGTGACAACACACTAGTAGCCTGATGTATTGGGGATAGTAATTGCTGGCCCTTCCCTGTCATTCTTGCAACACTACAGGCATATGGTGCTCTTGTCCCCAGTGAGGTTTACACAGCCTGAGTGAGGTGTAGCTGACTGCATACAGTGCAGGGCAGCAGTGATTAAAAGCCATTGGTGAAGAAGACTGTATTCTCCAGAGATGTTATAGCATAGTTCCCCAACCACCTCTGCCTTCCTGCTGTGCACTGGTGAGGGAAGACGAAAGGCTAAAGTGCTGAACAGCCTTGCTTTCCTCCTGTCCTACTTTTCCTGCTGTCCTTGTCGTCTCTGTTGCATCCTAGGGGGTGGATCTGCCCTGCTGCCTGCTCCCATCCCTCCCATCCTCCTTGAAGAGAAGGAGAAACTCACAAAGATGCTGGCTTCCCGAGGAGCTGCCATACAGGAGCTGAATATTGTTCGGAAGACTCTGTCCTTGCTGAAGGGTGGAGGACTGGCCCGGCTTGCATATCCTGCACAGGTAATTGAGGGGAAGCCCCTACCTGCCCTGAGAACACCCATCCACCCTCAAATCAGGGTTTTAATCAACTGACTTACATGTGCTTTCAGGGTTTTTTTCCTCACTGAGGGAACCTTTGCATACTGTTTTGGGACTCTATGGCTCAGATTTCTTTGAGGACTCAAACTCTCAGGGAGACAGAGGTGGAAGAGGGGGAATTCAGACTCTACAAATATTGTCTGTCCCATCACACCACTCTCAGCAGACCCCAGCTCTCATCCAGCAGGCACTTCCAATGTGCTGGTGCTCCAGCACAGTGCTTTCAAGGCTGGGTCTGACCCTTGGCTCCCTTGAGGGCTGTTCTCAGCATGTGCTATTGCTGAACCCACACTAGGTAACCAACCTGACAAATGTAGCAGCACAGGTTACATCTTCCAATGTGATGGTCCAGCATCAAAGGACATTTTAGATCTGTGAGTTTGAGAAGGGCAGGGTGACTTTCACAGGACCTTAAACCAAAAATGGGCCAAGATCTGCCCCTGTTTCCATCTGCTTTGATACAGTGTAAGTGTAACTCAGGGCAGCACTTAGGCCAGGACTCTTCCACAGTCACCTGTCTCTGCCTCCCAGAATAATCTGCAGGTGTTTCTCTCGGTAGGTGGTGAGCCTCATCCTTTCTGATGTGATTGGTGACCCTGTGGACATCATAGCAAGTGGGCCCACTGCTGCCAGCTCCCATAGTGTCCAAGACTGCCTTCAGATACTCAACAAATACAACCTGCTGCACAACCTGCCCAAGTCAGTGGAAACAGTTCTGTCCAGCTCTCCCACCAAGCCCACTGCTCCAGAAGACTACTCCCACGTTTGCAATGTCATCATTGGATCAAACACACTGGCTTTAGACGAGGCCAAATGTCAAGCTGAGGGCCTGGGCTATGCAACTCTGATTCTGAGTGCAGCAATGTGTGGAGAAGTCAGCCATGTTGCCACCCTGTACTGCCAGCTGATCCAGCTGGTCTGCCTGGGCTTTGCTGGCCTTGGAGGAGGGCCCCTGGGTGATGAGGTGAGGGGGAATCTGCTGCAGCTGGCAGCAGAGCTACGGATCCCTGGTTTGAACATTGCCGAGTTTCTACAGGCCCTGCGAGGATTTGGGCCTGACAGAGCAGTCTGCATCCTGGCTGGTGGAGAAACCACAGTTCAGCTTCAAGGAACCGGCAAGGGAGGGAGGAACCAGGAGCTGGCTCTGCGTGTAGGGCTGGGCCTGCACAGAGCACAGGCCATGGAGACCAGCAGCCCCCCAGGGAGGTATGAGATCATCTTCCTCAGCGGTGGAACGGATGGGCAGGATGGGCCAACCGAGGCAGCAGGGGCCTTCTGCAGCCCGGAGCTGGTGGACGAGGCACTGCAGGAGGGCATCGATGTGGAGGCCTTTCTCAGCAACAATGATTCCTATACATTCTTCAGCCAGTTCCAAGGTGGACATCACCTCCTGGTGACAGGTTTGACGGGCACCAATGTCATGGATATCCAGGTCATTTTGATTAGAGCCATGGAGAGATCATGAGAGCACCCTCTGCAGATACCCAGATGCATTTATTTAGGATCAGGGGTAAATGAAGGCATCAATGCTGCAGACAAATGTAAACTACATACATTAGGGCTCAGTGTTCAAGGTGCTAATATCTTTGACAAAGAATCCACTAATAAGACACAAGTGGATGTCCACAGCAAAAGCAAGTGCTTGTAGTTGGGATCAGAGAGAAGTAAGAGATCACATTACAGACACAGAGGCTGGATTTAACGCTTCTGCTGGGAGCAGCCTCTCTTGTGACTGCTTTAGCTACAGTTAAAAGATGTGGAGAAATCGAGGCCGTGGTAGGGCTGCCAGGGAGAGCCCTCACCACAGCTGTTGCACCTCCAGTACTCCCAGCTCAAGAGCAGCTCAGCAGTGGGCTTTTGCAGGTTCACAGAAGTGCATTACAGTGACTGAAGGGTGCAAAAGCAATAGGAAGGCCTGCCCAGCTGAAAGCACAACAGTGCTGGGGGAACACAGGGGAACATCCAGCACCTGCTCCACACACCAGCACAGTGCCCTGCAGCTTCTCTCACACTAGGGTACCTGAGGCAAAACAAGAGACGTCAAGCCCAATGTGTTGCACATGCAGCAGTGCAGCTGTGGTGGCCAACAGAAGCATTTGATACAAGATGCACAACATAAAAGCAGTGCCCAGTGACAGTGATACAGAGGATGGTGTACCCTCACTGTGCAGCCTAAAGAAGGGGACAATTGAGGTGTAGTGGCAAGCCAGCTGAGTCCTTCTCCTCCAGCCTCCCTCCCTCCACAGGGACATCTTCCCTGCTGATCCTATTGGGAGAGCCTCTGTGCCAGCAGTGTGTTGTTTTCAAACTGCTTAGAAAACAGTCGTGCCTGAGCCACTGACCTTTCTTCTGCGCTGAGGCAGAAGTCGCTGTCACTCCGATTAACTCCGCTAATTCCACAGAACAAAAGGCAAGGAACCCTTCATGCTCAGCTCTCTCCTGACCCATGCTGCTGAGCTGATCAAAGGGCAAAAGCTACCAGAGCTGTGCTTTGACAGGGAGCTGCACCCCTGCACTTATAAGGATGCAGTGGTTATCGTGGTTTCGTTACCTGCTGCAGTGCAATATGTGGGAGAGCAGAGACAAGGCAGGTTTCCCAGGATGCAGAGCCCACAGTGAGGCTGTATTCCAGAAGTGCTCTGCCTGTAGCAACAGGCATGGTGATGGTTTTGGCTGGATATTCAAAGGACTTCAGCTCAGCAGCCAGTATGACCCAACACGTCCGACTCCTTTTGAATATCTGCCTGTTGGTTACAGAGCATAAGTGGGAGCTGAGCTTCTTTGAAAATCCAGCCCTAATTTAATAGGACATGCTTGATTCAGACTTTTTCCAGACAGATCTACTCTGTGTGACTGACCTCATCTCATGACATAAATACACTGTCCTGCCAACACCATGAGTTGTGGCATCTCACTGAACAGTCATTCTGCACCCTGCTCCAAGGTGGATTGGAGGGTGGATTTTTGAGGAGGATGCCACACCTGCTTTGCTTTTGAAGCCAATATCTAACAAGTAAGGATATCAGCAGGACCATCACGGGGCCCAGTATTGATGCCAGACTGGCAGCTGGACTGTCTGGGCCACAACCCAGGCATAGTGTCAAGGCACAAGCCTGGGAATTTCAAAGCCCTAGTCTTACCCCAGTGGTATAAACTCATCCACGCATCTCATTTGTCCTCAGAGTCTGAAGGTCTTCTGTAACATGCCTGAACTTGCTCATGCTGGCAAACAGCTTTGAGATCTGCTAGAGAAAGCCTGCCAAGCATTATAAGGCTTGCTGTGCCCCTGTAATGTCAGGTGGCAGTTGCGCAGGAGAAGCTGCTTTGTGCCACGCTTTCTTCTCGGGAGGTTGCTGGCAGGTCGCCTCCTCCCTGCGTGGTATGCCAGCACTGTGGGGGCACTATCACGTGCAGTGATACAGCCAAAAAGTATGGGCTGTGGCCAGGATAACGGGCTAAAGCTGGCTCCAAAACATTGTTAATGCTTCCTGTGCAATTCTGCTCCACTGAAATCGAGAATGACTCCAGTTTCGGGCTGGGGGTACCTGGCAGAAGGATCACTGGTAACTCTAGCAGCCTGGGCACATTGGCACAGTCCCACCATGCCCCAATGCTCTGCCGGCAACCCTGCCACATTGCTGAGCACCGTGCTAGTCCTTGGAGCTGCTGCTTGTGCTGCGTCACAGTCGAGTTCAGAAGACCTTGGGCTAGCACTCACTGGCTTCTGGGAAATGCCTACCACATGTACCCTGAATAGTGTCCTTGCTTTCCAAACAGTGGCTTTTCACTAGCAATTAAAAAGAGTTTGTGTTGGAGAGGAGAGGCTAATAAAAGGTTTGCTGAAAGAATGGAGTTGCTTTGAAGTGCACTTCACATCTCCATTTGCTTGGCCTCCATATATGGTTTTTGTTCTTGTCCCTTCTTTTCCAGTGAGGAGATAACAGGACTGGGGCAGGTTGACCAAGGACATCCGCATTACAGAAACACTTTTCCTCTTCTGATGCTTCTACCTGGATAGAGCAAAGCTCCATTTCTGAGGGATTGTTTGGGTGGACCTTGTTCACCTTCTGCCTAGGAGGGAAAGGAGCTTTGGAGCACTTGCACCCCTTAGAAACATTGTTCCTCTGGACAATGCTTAGCACAAAATTGCCTGTTACTGCTCCAGCCTACAGTTAGCTACCTCTGACCTGCAGTCCCTTCACTGACAGTGAAATAACCCATGCATGAGCCAGTGTACATTTGGGCTGCATTCGTCGGGGTTTGGAAGGATTTGAGAGGTTAACAGTTGCATCTAAAGACACAACAGCATCACTTACCTGCCAAATAATGATTTGCCTCTGGGCTGTCAGAGCTTGCCAGAAGCCATAACTTTCCCACTGGGAACTTGAGTGAGTCACCACAACTGAGCAGCTTGCCTGCACTGTCCTGGATCGGATATCAGCATCATGTGAGAGTACCTGGGCAAATGAAGAAACCCAGAGCGTGACTGTAGTCACACCAAGTTATCCCAGTGTACAGGCCATGGTGGGACAAGCTCCACACCATCCTGGCTTCAAGGTGCTTGTACCTAAGGAGACAAGTTACAGAAAGTGAAGATAGTAAGAACTGCTTGGATTTGAAGCTCCCAGTGTTCTTTTATTGGAAAAGCCAAACTCTTTCTACACCAGCCAGGCTCCAGGAAGGAGATGAGTGGAGATGGCCAACAGCTCCCTGGCCACGTCCCTGCACACAGGCAGAAGACACAGGGACAGCCACTGGGAAAAGCATATGCAACTGCTGGGCAGGAGCAGGCAAGCAAAACTCCGATTTGTTCGTGCTCGATTTGCTCTCCTAAGTGGGCTGCTTGTAGCCAAACAGTGCTAATGGCTGGGAGAAGTAACTGCCTTATTAACAGCACGAGCTTTTGGCAGTAAATTAAAAATCTTGGCTGCCGCCCTTGGCTCTGCTCTTGCCTCTTAGGAGACATTAATATCACAGCTCCCCAGCATTCCCATTATCACTTCATTAAGGATCCAATAATGATAAATGTGGATGGTTTTATTTTGTGTGGAGCCTGATTAATGGCTAATATTTCACTAGGTGTTAATGGGGCCCTTCCTTTATGGAGGGACTGGAAGGGGGCTGCCTTTCATCTCCTCCACAAGCTGGGTAATTTTCACTATTTTCGCTAATGTGACAGATTTAATGCAAACCTTGAGAGTGGCTGAGGCCTCCTGAGAAACTTTGAAGAGTGTCGTGCTTGTGGCCACGCTTGCTACCATGGTCATTCCCAGCTCCTTTTTTCTCCTCCTCTTCATCCTGCCAGCAGTGCCTCATTCCATTGCCTGCACCCAGATGCTGCCAGACGCTGTTGCCCCAGGGCAGTGGGGGACAACAGCAAATGAGGGATCTTCCCAGGCACAAGCCCACCAGCACAGCCAATGGGGCTCTCTACAGTAGATGTGGTGCAGAACCAGGCCTGCCCTTGCCAGGGGGTGCAATGCAGGGAGTGGGCTTGTGCTGGCCTCACCCCAAAGCAGCTTGGGACCCCCTACCTCCCCCTCAAGAGGGCTTGGGAGTCCAAGGTGCAGGACAGAAGCAAGGCTGAGGCTAGTAGCCCTCCTCCAGCATGCCAGGGGATAACTTTGGTGGCTCCCATAGCACAGGGACTGTTCGCTGCCGTAGGAGCCTGGCGTATTGCACGGCTTCAATCCCTATATGAAGTGGGATGCATAATCACATAGGAATAAAAAGCCATACAAGACAGCAGGCTGTGAGTGCTCTGTGCTGCTGGAGCTGCTCTGTGCTGCTGGAGCGACAGGCCAGTCACTCTGCAGTGACTGCCATGGACCCTGCTGGGACAGGGATAGGCCCTAGGGAGTCCTGAGGAGCTCCTCCCAGCCCCTGTGCAGGGTCCATGGGGAGACAGAGGAACTCTGCATCAAACAGAGAAGAAAGGCAATATTTCAGCCAGGAGAAAGCGTGGGAAGTCCCAGAGACGCTGGAGATGGAGTCCCAGGGGGTATCAGCACTTCAGCACTTGCTCCAGCTCTCCCAGTAAACAAGGACCTCCAACCCCAGACCCCACCCTGGAACTGAGACAAGATTTGTCCTTTGGTACAGCCAGACCACCCCTCTGTCCATCCCCATCCCATAGCATCACCCTCCAGGGGTTCCTCCAGGCTAGACAACCTCTGCTTGCACCATGGTTGTCCTCAGGACTTTATCAGCCCCACCAAGGCAACGGGTACTGCAATGCTTCAGCACCATCACAGACACCCGAGGGGGAGAAAAAGGAGCCAGTCCCCTCCCCATGACAATGGGATCATCCCAGAGAGGAGAGCCTGGCAGGTAGAGCAAGCAGTTGAGGGGAAGCTGTCAGAGCACAAATCCCCTGTCAGTCCATTAGGAGCAGTTCCTGGCTGCCCACAGGAGCTCTTGATGGGGGCCAGGCATTGGCATGAATGAGTGTGGATCCTCTGCTGAGAAGCTGAACGTAGCTGGAATGGAACCAGTGAATGCTTACCAAGCAGTGCTGGTGTGGCTGCCACAGGCAGTCCCACGTGCTGGTGACCAGGGCAGGCTGCTGCAGGATCCCACCCAGACAATGCTGGGGATAAAACCAAGTGGCAGCCAGCAAACAGAAGATTTTATGCTGCCTCTTCTCCTCCCACCTCACACGCCAGCTGCAATTTTGGCATCTGTGAGATGGCAAACCCAGAGCAGCATCCATGGCAAGAGGGGACAGGTGGCAGCTGCATGCTTGTGCAATACAGTCTGGACATGCTCCGAGAAGGGATGAGCTTCTTCTAGCTAAAAAAAGAGCAAAGCAACAATGCATGGTCATGCTCTGCTCTTTGAGATCACCAAGAAACGTCTTTTCACTGGCCTAAGAAACCACAGCTAATCACCAGCCTCTGACTGAACACCTATGGCCTTGAGAAGGAGCACCATGGAACCATCACCCTGGGCTCCCCTAAATCCGTAAGAGGGGACTTGAAGAACCAGGCTGCCTTTCCAAGCCATGTGACAGCACTGGGAAGCATCAAAACACTCCCAGAAACCTTCCTCCATCCCCAGGACCAGGGTTTCTGCTGAGACCAGAACAGCTCAGACTCTACATGTCATCCCTTGTAGGATGCTCCTGCCCAGCTGCATCCTGCAGAATGCCAGGATCTGGGGCAGGGACTAACACCCCTTGCAACTGCCCCACAATGAGCAATTTGGAGCAAGGTGACTTGTGGTGCAAAACCTGGAAAGTTTTGCTTTCCATATCAGTATTTCATGAGCTCTCATTCGCTTGCTACAAGAGCTATGAATAGGTGAGGGTTGAGCCACATCACTGATGTGTTTTGGGAGGATGGAGGGGCCATCCACACCCTGGAGGGAGCCAACTCAAATGGGAGCATCTCCAGCTCTCCCTCCACCAGGCTGTGCCACAGCAATTGCTGGATCAAGCCCCGTGGCTCTTCAAAAATCAGAAATCTCACAGCTCAAGAAGTTCAACGCAACTGAAATTCTCAGCAAAGCCCAGGCGGGAGGCAAGCAGTGACAGCCAGCAGCAGAGCATGGGGAGAAGCAGGTGAGTGACTGCACTACTGGAGCAAACTGGGCATGGGGATGGTGCTGCCAGGCCCTCGATCGCTTCTTAACTGCCTCCAAACCAAATCAGCAATTAAGGGATCATCATTTGATGAATTGTATTAAAAGATGTGTTTGTGAATCACCCTATCCAGGCTGGGTAAGAACACCGCCAGTGCTGTATTTGGGAGCAATTACTCTCCACGAGCATGTGAATCATTAGGTATAATTGCCTTAATAAATAAAAGGGAGATAACTCCAGTCTCTAGCCTAATCTAGCACAAGCAATTTTCAGGGTGAGCTGTGCGAAGAAAACCAGGAGCGTGAGGCTGAGGGAAGACAGGAAGGAAGAGAAGAGCTTCAAAACCTGGACAAGCTGTTAATCCCTCCCACCGTAGGCTTTGAGCTACCAGCAGCAATGGAATCTCTCCCACAGGTCTCTGATGGAGTTTGGTGGCAGAGACTTTGCTGCAGAGAGCTTGAGTTTAGCAGCAACAGGGTTGTCCCTTCCCAGGGCTGCATCCCATCAGAGCACAACTTATCCTGGCTAAAGTTTCTCTGTTGCAAAAATGCAATTGGGTTAAACAAAGGATTTATTTTGGGGAAGATGGAGGGACAATGGCTACTCAAGTCTAATAAATCATTTTGCTTTTTCCCCTGGGAAACACAGGAATGAAAGAAAAAAAAAATCACCAAAACCACCCCACTTGAAGTTGACATTTTGAAACGAAGCAGCAATTTTCTTCTCCACTTAAAATGTCATCACAGACTTTTGCTTTAAAAAAAGCAGCCTTCTCTGAGTGACATTTTAAGGGGAAATGTTGACTTAAAAGCAGAAGGAAACCCCCCAGCCCATGCAATGAAATGTTTCAAGCTGCAGTTTAGACTTCTTGCAGAGAAATTGGTATTTTTGCAGGAAAAAAAAAAAGAAAAAGAAAAAGAAATTGCAAGTAACTACAGATCTTTTGTGGATTGTATTTCCCAAAGGACCAACTCACTCTCGGGTAAGAAAGACTTTGGGCTGCTTTTTGCCAGACCTACATGGAGAAGGATGGGGCAGCATCACTGCCCTGTCCTGCAGGAAAGAACATCCTGATTCTGGGCAAATTTTCTCAAAAGCCCTGCAAAACCAAGCAAAGAAATTGAGAGCAAAGGCTGATTTTGTTCCAGAGAGATGTCAGGGGACCAGTGCTGGCCTTACGCAGTCACCATGAGATGCCAGTGCAGGAGCTGCCCCTGCCCAGCCCAGCCACAGAGAAGAGGCTGAGGCCAAGGGATGACAGCACCAGGGTATGGAGCCATGGCAAGCGACAGAGGGATTTATTCCACCTCTTCCAGGGCTCCTCACAGCTTCCACAGGGAGAAACAGGATTTAGTCTGCAGCCAGCAGGAATCCCTGCTCATTCCCAGGAAGCAAGAGGATTTTGGCTCATCTCTTCTCTGCCTGCAAGAGGGACTGGGCTCTGTCTAGAGATGCCCCGTGAGCTCTGGCTTTGCTGTGCCATGGCATGCTGCCTCCAGCTCTTCTGCTGGGTGGGGACTGACCAGGAGCAATCTGTGCTTGGGCTCTCCCCAGGCAGCAGTTATTGCTGCCTGGGTTTTGGTTTTTTAATAACCCGTAATATGAGAAGCCTGCCCAAGGGAACAGAGGGATTATTGGCAAATAGCACTCCCCATTTGCCAGGCTTTGAGGGGCTTTAGCCACGTGGATTAGCCGGAAGCAGAGAGAGGGACACAAACCACCAGGCTGGGACAGACCAGAGCCCAATCATTTGAACACAGGGCTGCAGCAAAATCCTGCAGACAACAAGTACCCTCCAGCCTCCAAAGGAGAGGGCTGGGTGGGAAGGGCTGCAGAATCCTAATTAGCTCCTCAATATTAATGAGCCGACACTGAAGCAAACAAGCCAGCAACAGCAGCTGGCACAGCTCCTGCCATCACCTCCCATTCCCAGCAGTAGGCTGCCTGCACAAGGGGGCTTGGTGGCACAGCCCTGGACTGAGAGACAGCCAGGGACATTGAGAACCAAGGAAACAAGGTGGGGGGAAAACACATGCCACTGTGGTACAGGAGTCACCTAGGTAAGGTGGCACATGATGGATGCAAAGCATAGGGGATGCAAGGACACATGGCAGGGCATGCCACAGCTCTGGTACTCACCTCCACAGCTAACAGTGAGAGATGTCACCACTCACACAGGGACACCCACCTTGCCAGGGGCTTTCTGCAAGACCAAGGCTGAGTCACTGTATCCTCAGATGAGGCTGGCAGCCCAGGGACAGGGCACCCTGTCACAAGCTATACCAATGGGGGCCTGCTGGCTTGGAAACCTAAAAGCTACAATGCATATGAACAAATCCATACGCTAGACATCTGTGTCTCAATTCCTCTTTAAGGGCTCCAAAACCCTGTGGGGAACCCAGCAGAGAAGTCAAGAGGGAGCCACAAGGTACAAAGCCAGGGCCCTATGCAGGGGTGCTAGGAACATCTGCAATGTTTGTTAACACTATTAGTTATTAAATGCTGTTAGGGAGGGGAAGGAATTTCCCTCTTGTCCAGGAGGAGATGGTGACTGACAGCTCCCTGTCTCCAGAGCTAAGGCCTGCTAAGGGGCAGGGGGGTGAAGAGGCTCCCCACACATCATCTCCAGCACCCTGGGGAGGAATGCACCAACAGCTACTGGATGCATGACCCAACATCAGCCCCATCTCTAGCAGAGTGCACCCAAAGAACACGTAAGTCCTGGCCCCACACAGGCTACAAGGAGAAGCTCTGCAGAAGTCACACCCAAGCTCAGGATGGTATCAAACCCATGTAACATCGGCAATTCTGTGCAGAGGCACCACCTCAGGCACAGCCCTCGAGCCTAGCTCACCTCCTACCTGCCACAATCAGCATCTCCAGCAACAAGCCCAGCCTGGGAAGATATATCAGCTTTGTCCCAGTACTCAGCTAACTCAGCTCTGCTTACCAGCACAACTCCACTAAGCTTACAGACTACAGCTTACCCCCACCCCCTCCAGCTTCTTATAAACTCTCCTGGAAAGGCAGGAATCACTGTGTGCTGTGCTGAGCCACCAGAAGTTGATTAAGCCCTAATTAATTGCATTAAGGTCAGCCAATGTACTCTGTTGAGGAAGAAAGCCAATAATTAAACTCCACGTGGGGCATGCTTCTGCCATCAGCTCCCCAGGCTGCAGTAGCTGAGTAGGGCTCGGTGGGGTCACAGCCAGCATCCCTTGCCAGCACATGGTGGCAGCAACTGAGGAAATAATTAAGTGCCAGGCATAAAACCATCAGCACGTTACTGACCAGTTGACAAAACCCACCCAGCATTATTATCAACAGCAGAGCTGCATGGGAAGGCTCAAGGTGGAGGAGACTGCAGGGGCACACTGCCTCCATAAGAGCATCCTCCAGGGAGAGCCTTAGGGAAGATGCAGCCATGTCCAGCCAGGCTAAGCTATTTCCCCAGCAGTGCTGGGGTGAGGATAGTGGAAGGGGTTGGCATGGGTGTCTGCCTGGGAAAGGAGACTGCAGGTGCTGAAAATAGTGTTTTGTATAGCCCAGATGAGAGCATCTGCCCTGGTGCTGGAGCCAGCCAGGGGCACCACATGGAGGGGACTTGCCTCTCACCACAGCAGTCCCATCTCGGCACAGGGCCAGCTTGGCCAAGGATGTGGATCCCTAGCACAGAGAGAAGCCTGGGTGCTGAGCCAGTCATGTGGGATGGGGCTGTGCAAGCCCTGCCAGGCACAGGGGTGATGAGTATGAGCATCAGGTTATTCCTGGCCACCCCAACCCTGGGTGCTATGTGTGTTGAGGTGAGGGTGCTGTGGCGTGCTGCAGGGGAGCCCCAGTCCTGTGCCAAAACCTTGCCTGGTCTTGGGGCTTTGTGGCAGAGCAGGGAGTGACAGGGCAGCACAAGCAGTTCCTGGGGGGAGAGAGGGAGTCCTGCAGCTTCTGGGGAGGAAAAGGAGCACAGGGGGCTTGGGACTGTGCCCATTCAATCCCTCCCCGGCAGCAAGCTCATTTAAGGCTTTTCTTTGCTCCCAGCTGAAAAAATAAAGGCCAAGGTAATCTGCCTGCCTGTCCCTCTTTGTCTCGGGGATAATAGCAGCCAGCACAGTGTGGAGCCCCCCAGGGCTTTGCAGATTACAGCTTTCAGAGATGTCTACAGTGGCTGGGCAAAAATGAGAGGTGGGGAAGCAGAGTGGGACAGCAGGGACGTCACAAGGTCACCCGCTCCCTGCCTCCCTAACTGCATCTCCCTTCTTCTTCCTCTGCCACCAGCCAAACAGTGATGGGACAGTGAGTGATGAGATGGGGGCCAGGAAAGGGACTGAGGCAGAGTGCTCCTCTGGACTTCCCAGATCCAAAGGCTGAGCTTTCACTGAGGGCAGTTGGGAATTTTTCATGGCTTTTAGCTTTATAATTTACACTTTGCCAGTTCTGATAATCACACATCTGATCTGTGGTGGGGGAAACAGAGACAAAACCGTGTAACCTGCTGCAGTAAGCACAACAGTGTGAGCTGCTGCTCCCTGTACTCCCAATGACTTCTTTGCAAACCACCAAACAGACCTGTGCTGACTGGCTGGAGACATGAAGGTATTGCTGTACAGGGCTGAGCTGCAGCTGGCTTTTCAATAACTCAAAGGGTCAAGACATGGGATAGAAAATCCCAAACCAATTCCCCCATTTCCCATTAGTTTTGTCTGGCAGGAGGGATCCCAGCTGCAGCAACGAATATCCGCTCAGGAATGTCTCATGTCTAAAAAACACACCAAAAAAAAAAAAAAGAGGGAGGGGGAAGGAAACCCTATGCCCAGGCTTCTTTCCCCATAGTCGAGTTCAAATGGCTTCAAGAGGGCAGAAAGGGGCAGGTAGAGGCTCGCAGCACTTTGTACTGGTGCTCAGCACAGTGTGGATGGAGGCAGATGGCCAGGTTGAAGGAAGAGGCCATCCCCTCTGCATCCCTCTCTCCAGCTCTCTGTCCCAGCAGCCCACGCCAGCCCCGGCTCACAGCCAGGCTCTGTCTCCTGCTCTCATCCTCTGCTCTCCTTCCCTCCCTACCTCCCGTCACCGCACACATCATTCCTCCAAACACAGCCCATGTAGCTGGTGTGGTGGGCCAACACTGACGAGACGGAGCGACCCAGCCAGCACACCCCACAGCACGCGGCTGGATGCCTCCATGCTCCACTCCCACACAGCCCACGTGTATTTAGCTTATCAAAACCATCGAGTGTCCGAAGCCACAACAGCATCCTCCAAAAATCTTCATGGGGACAAGGCATCTGTGCAAGCATTTTGTAGACCCCAGTGTGTACATACACCCTGAAGCACCCTGCATGCCCATTGTGTGCCACCCACCCTGAGCATCACCTCCTTCCTGCCTTATAAAGTCAGCCCTGAGACAGAGAAGGAACCAGACGGAGCAGCGGGAAGACAGAGGAAACAGACAATAAAACCATTGCTAAGCCCATGGTTCCACAGCCCACCTCCAGGCTTGGCAGACCTCGTCAATCCTCTGACCCACTCGGAGTGCCCACACTTTTCCACAGATACCTCATCCCCTCCAGTAGCACCCATGCCGCTCAGGGTGATCCGCAGCATCCCATTGAATTTCTAGCTCCGGCCTCTGTAGCAGATGGAGATAAGGACAAAACTACTCCCTCGCCTATAAACAAGGGGCCAGATTCTGCCGCCAGTATCCGGCAGGCGATACCCAAGACAGTGAGGCCAAACATGGGCATAAAGCAGCTCTGGGCAGGGATCGCAACCAGGACCCAGCAGCATGCCCACGGTATGGGGAGCGGGAAACGTAGATCCGTCCTGGCTTCTCCTTTTACCTGGGGCCAGCGTGAATCGCGGCAGTGCAGGAGGAGCGACGCAAAGCAAAGGTGGCTTGAGGAAACGAGATCCCCTCCTGGGGACGGTATCAAAGACACATGCAAAAGGGAAAATAAAAGACTGCCCCCCCCATCCCTGCTCCAGACAAAGGCAAACCTGGACATAGCAGTGCACACGTGAAACACAACCTCCCCTGAGACCTCAGGCTGGCTGAGGGCCCCTCCAGCCCCATGGGACCCCCAGGGACCAGCACCATGCACAGACTCAAGAGACAGAGACACCCAAACCAAGACATGGGGTCCGCAATGAAAATCGTGCAAGAGAGCAGCTCACCCTGAGGAAAGCAGTGCCAGGGAGGAACCTGTGCAATCCCCAGGCAAACCTTCAGTGCCCCCCAACCGCGGGGCATCCTAACGCTGCCCTTCCTGGGAGGTGACAGGTATTTATTAGGGTGAGCAGCTGTCCTCCCATGCTGGGGACCACGGCTGGAGGGGCTGCCATTGGCTCCCACACCACCTGGGCAGCATCACTCTCCAGGGGCTCACTCTGCCAGGGCCAACTTTACCAGGGAAGCAATTATTTCTGGTTTTGTTTTGGTTTTGTTTTGCTTTGTCTTTTTCTTCCAGCTGAAACAAAGAGAAGGGCTAGAGCAAGCGAGAGCTCGGATGAGAACATAGGCGAGGGGTGCTTGGGGTGTGGGGGGCTGGAAAAAAAACCCACACAGACCCACGGATCTTGAAACAAGAGGGTAGGATAAAAAAGAAACCGGAGGCTGCAGAGGTAGACGTGGAGATGGGAGGGTAAAAAATTGCAGAGGGAAGAGGCGGCAGCCGGGAGCTGAGCGGGGAGCTCGGCCATGTCACACCGATAGCAGCCCCGGGGAGCCACTGGCCATCCCGCCAGCCCTCCGAGGCCAGCCGGGGGGCAGCCGTGCCCCCAGGAGAGTTAGCCACTCGCGGGCTAGGGCTCAGTGGGGAGCAGAAGGTGCAGGGGAGACAAGGGATCGGTTCCCCGGGGCACAGCTCCTGCACCCCAAGGGTGATTCCCACTCGGGATGGGCTCTTCACCAGGCCCTCATGTCCTCACCAGAGAAGTGACCACTGAGGACTTGAGGGGTCCCACCGAGCTTCCCTCGGATCCACCTGCCATCACAGCCGGCGTCCCACGCCCTCGCCAGACCCCAGCATTCCCCGACCCCGCTTTCCGTGAGGCACCCGAGAATCCTCCATCCCCCCGAGAGCTTCTCTGGAGCACAAACCCTCCATCCCGAGAGCCCTTTCTCCCCGGCCGGCCAAGCAGCTGCCTCCCTCCCCGCCGGCTCCCGGAACGCTCCGGCGGCAGGATCCGGCCCCGGCTCCAGCCCGGCGTCACCGGCCAGCGGCACTCGGGCCGGGGGAGGGCAGCGGGGCGACCCGCGCGCCGGGCTCCTTTGCTTCCCATTCCCAGGGATGCTCCCGCCATCGTGCCGGTACCGACCGGGCACGACCCGGCCCCGCTCCCCGCCCTCCCCCTGCACCCAGCGAACCGAGCCGCGGTGCATCCGCCCCGCTGCCCGCTCCTGTCCTCGCAGTGAGGTCCCCACCGCCCGATGCCGGTCCCGGTNCCCTGCCCTGCCCGGCCCCGGCCCTCAGCCTCGGCAGCGCCAGTCAGCGTTCATCGCTCCGCCGAAGTCTCCTCTGGCCCCTCCGCACTGCCCTGCAGCCCTCTGGGACCCCCTAGCCCCAGGGATGCACTGAAGGAGCACAGCCTAGATGGGGGGCAAAGGAGCAGCATGGAGGGTACAGCCCGGGATGAAGGGTACAACCTGGGATGGAGGTTACAACCTGGAATGGGAGCCACAGCCTGGGATGGAGGCATAGCCCGGGATGGAGGTACAGCCTGGGATTGGGGCACTGACCGGGGGGGGGGAGGCACTAGGGGATTACAGCCTGAGACAGGGATACCCATTCTGGGAGAAGGACCAAAACCATCTCAGCCAGGACAGAACATCATCATCATCATTGGCCTCTTCCCCACTCACTCCTCGCTGAGCTGTGGCAGATCCAGGGAAGGGGCTCTGACTGTCCCCAAATTCCTGACAATGGGGTGCCACAGGTATATTCCACATCAGTGCCACAGCCCTGGGGTGCACACACGTCCCCAAAACCACACACGTGGGCACCCCTCTGTGTCCTTAAGCTGGGTACCATCACCTCTGTCAGATGCTCCGAAGCAAGGTAGCTGACACACCCATCACAGGTGGTGTCAACTCATAGGGGACATTTGGGCTGGTGCTGTGTCCCATCCACACATATGCCTTCCCCTTTGATGCCTCACAACCAATTTGCCTCCCTGTCCATCTCTGACGGCTGAGGCCAAGCTGGTGGAAAAATCAAAGGGAAGCACAGATGGCACCCAGGCTTGGGGATGCCAGCCTGAAGCACCCCCCTTCAAGACACACGGTCTGCCTGCCCCTTAGCCCATGCNGTGCCGGTCCCAAGTCGCGGTTCTGCTGCCGGTGCCGGTCCTACCTGCGCGGCGCCGCCGCCGTCCCCGTCTGCAGCCACCGACAAGTCGCGCTGCCGCGGNGGGGCTCTGACTGTCCCCAAATTCCTGACAATGGGGTGCCACAGGTATATTCCACATCAGTGCCACAGCCCTGGGGTGCACACACGTCCCCAAAACCACACACGTGGGCACCCCTCTGTGTCCTTAAGCTGGGTACCATCACCTCTGTCAGATGCTCCGAAGCAAGGTAGCTGACACACCCATCACAGGTGGTGTCAACTCATAGGGGACATTTGGGCTGGTGCTGTGTCCCATCCACACATATGCCTTCCCCTTTGATGCCTCACAACCAATTTGCCTCCCTGTCCATCTCTGACGGCTGAGGCCAAGCTGGTGGAAAAATCAAAGGGAAGCACAGATGGCACCCAGGCTTGGGGATGCCAGCCTGAAGCACCCCCCTTCAAGACACACGGTCTGCCTGCCCCTTAGCCCATGCCAGTGTAAGGGCAGCAATTTCATCCCAAAACAATGGGAGAAGGTGGCCTCTGGGGCTGGGGCTTGGCTGAAGGATGCAGGTGGTTTGGACCAATGTCCCTGTTTGGCAGCTTCCTAAAAAGCCCCCCTTTGCCCTTTCATGGTGTCCTCCTCAGTCCCACAGTGCTGGCTGAAGTGTGGCACAGCTGGATGGCAGACTTGGCCCTGGGACTGTCCCAGGAGAAGGATGGGGATGGAGCGTGCACAAGAGCTGTGTCCCACCAGTGCCAACCCCAGGACAGCCATGGGCTTCACCTTCATACCCTGGATTAACCCAAGCTCCCCTGCCCCTTGTGTCCACAGCCCCTAGGTGTAACTGCTGCAATTCCTTTAGCATTAATAAACCTATTAATTAATTAACAGATTGGAGTGGCAACTCAGAAGTGAGCTGGAAGCATCTTAATATGGATCACGGCGGTAACCAGGCTCAAGGAGGCAGAAGACATTTTAACGCCAGGCCAGCTGTTTGATACAAGCAAACCCTTCCTGGGTTGCTTCTGAAGCCCCAGGCACAGTGAGCACAGGACCACAAATTAAAACCCCACAGTAGCTGAGCTGGTTTTCCCAAGAGAAAAGCCCCAAAGGGGAGCAGAGCAGCCCTGGTCACGGTGCTGCACAGAGCCACCTTTCATTACAAAGGGCCAGGGAGCAGCTCAGAGCTGCCAGCTGCACCGGCACGATGCAAGAGGGGATTTTTCAGACTGATGCAGCAACAAAGGCAGTTAAATCTAGCCAGGTAAGAGGCTTTCGAGGTTAGCCAGCCGTTCCCACAGCACAGTCTTTTCTTTCTTTTTTTCTCCCTTTTTTTTCTCGTTCTTTTTTCCCTCCTTTTCTAGGAGGAATTATTTTTGGTAATCCATGTGTTGCTACTCATTGGGCGCTGGAGCAGAAGTAAGCAGGTAAGTGACTCTTTCATCCCCAGCCTGGCTTCCCACCATGGCCAAGGCTCCAGCAAGGGGCTTTGAGCCTCAAAGGGAAGCTGCACAGCTAGGCTGAGGCAGCTGGGGCAGCCCTAAGCTCACAGCAGCTAGCTTGGTTTTTTTGGATTGAAGTGATGGCAGCAGAAAGCTACCTGGAGCTGAGCAGCTTTCACCTCAAACACCTGCCTTGGGTGACACTGGGCATCACTGGGTGGTTCAAGGCACTGGCACCCACCTGGAGGCAGAGAACAGGGTACATCCACCACCTTCTTCTTCCTGGAAAGGTCAGGTGGATGAAGGCATGGGGACAGAGAGACCTTACAGTGTAATTTGGGCCAGGAAACTGCTTTGAGTGGCACCCACTGCCCATAACCCCTCCTCAAAGGGCAGAGGGATGCTGGAAGTGGGAAGGCCACCCATGACACCCATGTCCCTCAGTCCCCAGGGAGACCAGCACCTTCACATGGGGAGAGATGAGTGCTGTGGTCTGTGGTCCTGGGGCAGGAGGATGCTCCCATCACTGGCTCTGCAGGGAGCCAAGACAGTTTGGGCATCTTGGTGGGCCATTTTGGTGATGAACCGGGGTGGAGCCCAGACCTTGAAGCCTTTTGCAGGCCAGAAAGTTGTTCCTGAAGGCATCTGTGTCCCTGAAGACCTGCACACCAGCCTTGGTCCTCCCCAGGGCAAAACTCTGGGCCAGGCTGGGCTTCACCCTGGGCAGCTGCCTTCCCACAGTTTGGCCAGGTAGAGGATGTAGCAGCAGCCCATGACTCAACACCTTCTCCTAGTGCTTTGCATCAGCAGGTGGCATGTAAAATGAACCCAAAGGCTGTGGAGGCAACACTGGCTCAGCGACCTCTGCTTGCATGTCCCTCACCATCCCAGGGTTGTGGCTGTGACAAAAGGTGGCCACAACTAATCTCCCTTGTAGAGTTCATCATCTCCTCCTCCTTCTGGTGAAAGCTTCTCAGATACCATCCCACCAAGCCCAGAAGATCCTGCATTAATGTCCAGTTGGTGCAATGATGTCATTGCACAAACTCCATCCATCCTCTTGGGATGCCTTTTGCATCACCTCAGGCCACAGGCTGTGCCAGTGCCATGCAGTGCTGGTGGTTTCCTGCAGCCATGTGCCCTCACCCTGCTCCAGTTAAAGAGAGCACCTCACCATGCCAAGCTGCCGACAGCATGCCTCGGAACCTAGCGCCCTTCCTCAGAGTGAGACAAAGGCAACGGAGGATCCCTTTTCCTTCCTATCCTCCTCCTCCTCTCCTGCTGCCTGGCTGGCATCCACTACTGCAACCAGATTAAACCAATTGTACTGTTATTTGTTTCATATTTAATAAGGGTTCGAGGAGTAGATCTCCCAGCAAGCCCTTGCTATCAATCAAACCTGCACAGAGTCCCCCTTCATGCTCGCCTTTCCAAGAAGAAAGAAAACAAAATTGGACTAATTTATTATTCATTCGTTCATTAAGTCCCTATTAACCAGATATATTATAAAGGAAAACAGGATTGCGCCTTTTGATCAGTGAACTCTCTGCTCATGAATAACCATGAGGCTCCCCTGCCCTGGCACCTCTCCTGTGTGTGGAGTGAGACAACAGCAGGTACCATTGGTGGGTTGCTAGTGCCAGGCTGGGTCCCGGCACACAGTGGAGCTGGGAAGCTGCTGAAGCTGCTCTCTCTGCTCACACCGTGTTGGGAAGTGGTTGTGCCATCCTATGGGGCTCCAGAGTTGAGGCAATTCATAAGTGCCTGTGGCTGGAAGGGGGAGGCTGAGCCCTGCCAGGGGCTGTTGGGGATGTCCTGAGGGGCACTGGGGCAATAGGCTTCTCTCCTGCCTGCCTGGGGCTGAGCAAGGAGCTGAGCAGGTGTTGTTTCTGTGGCGTGAAAAAGCAGCATATGTCCCCATTTCCTTGGCACACGGTGACAGGTGGTGATGCCTGTGGCTCCCCCCTGCTGTGAGGAGGCAGAGCAGGACCCTGAGGTGCCAGCCATGCCCTATGAGACTGGCACAGAAGCAGGGTAGTGTGTCCCTTGGCTCCCTGGGGCACCCTCCAGGAGCCCCTTGGACCAGACCAGGAAGGACCAGGGCCCTGGGATGTTGTTGTAGGGATTGGCTGGTACCATGTCATAAGCTCATGGTGACGTGTCCAAGTGAGCCAGCAGCAGCAGAGCACAGGAGAGCCATGTCCCAGCCCACAGGAGTGGTGGATCCTGGACATACCCAGGAGGGCACAGGGTGCCCACAGAGAGATGCTGAGAGGCACATCTGCATGGGTGTCCATGTACTCATACAGTCCAGTTGGACCCAAAAATAGGTTAGTTTAAAAAATGCATCACTTTGAAGTTACGTAAAGGAAAGGCAGTGGCAAACAGAGCTCACTGGCAAAAGGTTTCTGGTTTTTTTTTTTATTCCTCCTCGCCAGCTTCCTCCAGTTAAAATTGGGTTGCAATTCATTAATAAAGGAACAGTTGTACTGAATAAGTTCCCGTGCTTAAATCAGGACAGAGGAGCGTAATTAACCCAGCTCCAGTCTGATGTGATGGAAAAGGAAAATGCTCTTCTGTTTTGGTCCCTTCTCTTAAAAGCCCTCTGCGTTCTCCTGGCCTCTTGGGAACGGAGTCGAGCTGCTTATTTAAAAATGAAGCTTGCAGCCTGGTGGAGCGGGTTCATGTATATATATAAAAGCTGTCATGATGATATTTTATTCATACCCCTCTTCCCCTTCCCTTTGCTAGGAAAATCCAGAAGCAGCCAGCAGGCAGCTTGGAGAGAGAGAAAGCAAGAATCTCCTTTTAAAAGTAAATTACAGATGCAAGTCACATTAGTTGAAGCCCCACGAGGCAGCGGATTCCTGAGCACTGGGGCTGGCACTGGTGCCTTGGCTAGCCAGACAGGGCACAGTGGCTTCCCACCCTGAATGCCCCCCCTGGGGAGCAGGAGGGAACAGGAGGGGTGGCTTCAGCACCAGGGTTATGCTGCTGATTTATGTGAGCTGGGAACATGGTCCCGCTTCTCTAATGGGAGCTAGCTCCTAAATTACAGCGTAATTACAGATGGTGCCATGAAAATGTCCCACCAGTGGGTCCCACAGGCAGGATTCAGCCCACCATCCCCACCTCAAGGTGAAGGAGCTTCTTCTCCATTGTTATTTTCAGGGCTGAACTTGCCACCTTTCCCCTCAGCAGATTGTCTGGGTGAGCCAGACACCGTCCAGCCACTGCTGGGCTGGCACACCATGCTGCATGTTGATGCACATTGCTGCAGCTTGGTACTGCTCTGCTCAGCCTTGCTCCCCTCTTTCCCCTCTACCACCTTCTCATCTGCTGTAAAAAACACCTGGCTGGTTGTGTGGGAAGGCAAACCATATTTTGGGTGGTCTCATGGTGGGGAAGAGCTGCCCACAGCAAGGGAGTTGGATTTGCTGTGCTGGGGCAGGAGGGTCCTACAAGGCAGAGCTGTACAGTGGGGTCCATTGAAACAGAGAGTGCTGTGGGAGAGCCCTGGCATACTGTGAGAGACAAGGGCTCTGGAGGTTCTCATGTGACTGGCCATGAGGAGAGGCCCATCAGCATCTCCTCTGCTCTTGGTGGAGACAGTTCTTGACACTGGTTCTTGTGTCATCTGGGGTGAACCAGGGATCTGCAGGGATGTGGCCAGCTCACACCAGTGCTGCGCAGGAGCATCCCCAATAGGGATGTGCAGGAGCAGCCCTGAGATGGTTATATGCAGAAGCACCTCTGCAATGGGGATGTGCAAGAGCACCTCTGTGACAGGGAGATGTGGAAGCATCCCTGACACAGGGATGTGAAGAATAAGCCCTGCGATGGAGACATGCAGGAGCAGCCCTGCAACAGTGATGTGCAAGAGCACCACTGTGAGAGTGTTGTGCAAGAGCATCTGTGTGACAGGGACATGCAGCAGTATCCCTGTGCCATGGGGCTGCCCAGACTCCCGATGCAGCCTGCCTGAAGGGCTCTGCCCTGAATATGGAGCCGAAGCAGGAGTGGCACTGCCTCATGTCCCCCATATCCATCAGGGGCCTCCCTGGGGACCTTCTACTCCATATTTCTTTTGCTTCACTCCCAGTGTCCTGTGCCTGTTTGTCTCCCCACTGCAGCCCCGCCCCAGAGGATTTTGAAGCTGCAGTGGTTTTGTTGCCTGCATTAATTCCCAGTGCATGGAGGATGTTGGACTCTGCTGTACCATGGACACAACCCCACAAGCAGCCAGGCTGGCACTGCTGGGTACTGGTGTGGAGGAGCAGGAGAGCCTGGAATCCTTGGTGGGGCAAGCTGGGACCCCAGGGCTGGAGGAGGTGTGGGGTGATGCTGGCTGGTCCTTTTGTAGTAGTGATGCTTCTGGTGAGGAAAAAAAAAAGAGAAATGAGTGTTTGTTTCTTTTGGAGAAGATTGCTCTCTGCACGCTCCTTGTATTTAGTTATTGTTAAAGGGTTGTTTTGCTGTCAGTGAAAGCCTGCAATTACAGGCTCTCTCTTTCTTTTCTGGCTGTCACTACTATTCCCCATGAACACATAGGCCACAGTTTTAGCACTTCTGCATTTCAATGTTAAAAAAAAAGTAATTTTGAGATTTGGGGCAATGCTTTTCACATGTGCATGGCTGGTTTCAAACTCCTCCAATTAATTCCCCCCTCCAAAAAAATCATATTTGGGGCTCAGACCAGAGCAGGATGTAGCTGTCCACTAGCAGGAGCTCATTGCTCTTTTCCCCATCTTTTCCGCATTAACTCAACCCATATTCCTACATGCAAATCTCCCAGGAATCCAGCCATGGCTGGGAAGCCAAGGCCACCTCACACCCTGCTCCCATGAGTGCTGCTGGAGGAAAAAAATATACTATTTTCATTGAAGATGCTTACAAATTCCCCTTGGTCAAATCACTAACAGCTGATGGCTGGAAACATGCTTTCTGCTTTGCATCTGTCTGCAGCAGCTCTTCATCACGCCTCCCGTGCCTCACATCCCTTCCCTGGCCTCATGTGGTATGGGATATCCCCAGCCAGAGCCAGCATCCCTGCAGGAGCCAGGGATGCAGCAGATGGGGCAGTCCTGGCTCCACTGGACCCCAAATCCTCGATGTGCCTGGAGGAATTCCCCCAAAGTTCATGGGGCTGCGTTCCCTCTCTCTGAAGCCCTCCTCCCCAGCTATATCTCCACTAATCTAATGTGGCTAATTTTAAACGAAGCTGCCCTCCCCTGACATGCATCTCCCCGTGGCATTGAAATTAAATGTAGGCTGTAATTTGGCATTTGAGAAGCGAAAGGGATGGTGGCCCTAAGGGAAAAGATAACAGCTTGGCTGTTTGTGTTAAATAGCTGTCTGCAAGCTTCAAACTGCAGCCGGAGATTCAGCTCGCTGGCGGGCAGGCTGCCAGCCGCCGGCCTGCTTTTTGGCTACAGCTCCTTGGCAGCAGGAAGCTGGGCAGGAGGGATCTCAGCCCTGACCCCCTCAATGTATCTCACAGGGCATCTGCCTTTTCCCCACCCTCGATGGCTTCTGCTGAAACTGTCTCATGGGCCCCTTGCTCTGGCGAGGGTGGGTGTCTAGGGGCATGGCCACCAGGCAAGCCCCAGGGATGGATGCACTGCCCTGGTGAAGGAGGAGCGTGTGAGGCAAGAGAGCATGGCAGGGACATCCCAGCTGTACGGCACACGTTGCGTGTTGCATGCTGCAGGGTGAGGGTAGCCCATAAGGGTTGTCCGTGCTGCACCTTGCACCTTGCATGCTGCACATTGCATGCTACATAGTTGTGGTAGCCCCTCAGGGATGTCCCCACTACATATTGCACCCTGCACTTTGCACCTTACACATTGCATGGTGGAGGCAGCCCAGCAGAGATGTTCCCATTGCCTGTTGTATGGTGGGTGACATGCTGCTGGGGAGGAGGGACAGATGAGTGACACAGGGTGGGAGCACCCTACATGCACCAGTGTGGTTCCCAGCCCAGAAGCAGCATCAGGAGAAGGTAAAACCTGAGCAAGTGGGTAAGGAATTGGCTGGATGGTGGAATTCAAAGAGTTGCAGTCAATGGCTCGGTATCTGAATGGAGACTGTTGATGAGTGGTGTCCCTTGGGGGTCAGTATTGGTGCTGTTTAACATCTCTGTGGGCAACATGGACCGTGGGATCCAGTGCACCCTCAGCAAGTTTGTCAATGACACCGAAATAATTGGTGCAGTCAACACACTGGAGGGAAGGGTTGCCATCCAGAGAGAGATCTTGATAGGTGTGAGAGTGGGAGTTTCCAAACTTCCTGAGGTTAGATAGAGATTTAAAGGGTAAATTTAGATTAGATATAAAGAAGTTCTTCACTGTAAGGGTGGTGAGGCACTGGAACAGGTTGCCCAGAGACATCGTGGATGCCTCATCCCTGGAAGTGATCAAGGCCAAGCTGGATGGGGCTTTGAGCAACTTGTTCTAGTGTCCTTGGCAGGGGGGTTTGAACTAAGTGGTCTTTAAGGTCCTTTCCAATTCAAACCATTCTGTAATTCTATGATAGTTGTTTCCAGATGCAGAACATGCCTGTTTTGGGGATAATTTGCTTTAAACTGGAGAAATTTGCCAAGTAGGTGGGAATTTGCATGTGCTCCTTTTGCACGAGGTTCCTGCCTGGCTGGGGGGTACCTTCCTGGGACAGGGACCCCTACCCCAAAGCCCCTTTGGAGGGGACCCCAGGGCAGGAGCTGGTGGTGGATGTAGAAGAGGCAAACATCCCCTCGCCTGAAGCTGGCTGCAGCCCAGGGACAGGGTTCCACAATGGGGGGATTACCTGAATGCAGTCTGCAGCCCTTCAACGCCCAGGGGAGACCTAGCCCACCCACCAACCATCTCTGCCCTCCTCTTCCTCACCCACACTCAGTTGCCATTTCCCAGGAGCCGCTCGTCCCTCCCAGCCCTTTGTACCGCTCGCCTCCAGCCTCCCCTTTGTTTAGCATTTTAATTATTTTAATTACCTTGTTTGCCAGCTTATCGCAGCGCTCAAACCCATCTGTGTGCGAGCAGGCAGACACACAGACTTTTATCTCCAGCCCGCCGTCAGCTCCATTAGCATTTTTTGCTCCGGCGTTTGGTGGAGGAAAGGAGAAATTAGCATTTGTGCCTCGGCCGCTGGGGCAGACCTCAGCACCAGCCCTCGCCTCGCAGGGTCACTTCATTCTTCCCAGAAGAATGGGACTAATTTATCTCTCCCTCCCTTGTATCCATTTCAAATGAGAGATTAAAAAACATAACAAACATAAAGTCCGAGGTGGGGCGATGCCTCTGCCCTGCCACAGGGTTTTCTCTCCCCAGAGAAGTACCCAGGTGAGATGCGTGCTATCCCTGGGGAGTGCCATTGGGTCACCAGGACCAAGGTATCCTTGGAAAAAAACTTCTTGCTGTTGAATTTATATGCCAAAATTCTCCTTGGTGGGACAGGTGGGTGTCAAAGGCAGGGATGCCAGACCTGACGGCAAGAGGGAGGGAGTGGGAATGTGGTCAGGGGCTTCAGTGCATGGTTAAAACTGCCACATTGCTATAGCAGTGGGTGCTTTTTGGGTGGGCTGTATGGCTGGGCCCATTGCTCTCCTTCAGGGACAAATGACAGATTTCACCACTGGAAATGCTTTTCCAACATCCTCTTAGCGCTACTTAAATGCCTCTCCCAAAGAGACCTGGCCACCAATAAATCTGTATCAGCTCACCTTCAAATGCACTTCAGTGCCCTATTTTCTCTCTACAACAACAAAACAACAGCCCTGGGTCTGGAATTGGGTGTCACCCTCCTCAGCCAGACTCCCCTGAGCAGCCTGAGCCCCCTTTTTCCAGCAGCAAAGTGTTCTTAATGTGGTGAGCTGCCCATGGGGAGGGGGCTGTAGTGAGGGCATTGGTGGGGGGCAAGACTGGGTAAGCAGTTGTCTCATGGGGGAGGGTGGTGTGCTTGGGGATGCCCAGCTGTGCCACTCTGTGAGCAGGTTGGAAAAAGTCCCATGGAGTGAGTCTGGGGAGCCAAGAGCCCCATCTCAGACAGGACATCTGTGGGGACAGGATGTTCTATGAGGACAGAAGACCCTTCGAAGAGAGGATCTTCATCCAGGGAAGGATGTTCTTGGGGACAAGACCCCTGTCCATGACAGGACATCCCTCAGGGAGAGGATTCACCTTTCCAGGACAGGATGTCCTTAGGGATAAGACCCTCATGTAAGACAGGATGTCCCTTGGGGACAGGACTCCCATTCAGGACATGATATACCTGGGGGACAGGCCAGCCCTTTGCTGCCAGTGGGTGGTGGGTAGCCCTACCAGTGAGCCTCAGATCCCTCCCTGCTCCTGCCACCTGCTTCTAAACTCTGCTTTAAACACTCCAGACACTTTACTGTGTGAATAAAGGGCCTCATGCTTCTGATTCGAGTTATCAAGAACAGGGTGAATTAACCAAATTCCAGATGAGGAGAAACCTCCCAAAAGCCTACACACCTTTTTCACACACAGCAAAATCCTGTAAGACCCATTAAAGGCAATAAAGACCAATTTATTGCTCCTAAACCCACCGAACAAGCTGGAGGCAAAAAAGCTGGAGGCTTGAGGGATGTGGATGGAGAATCCCATGGGATGGGGCGCATGGACAGTAACCCCAGCAGCCTGAGATCCACCACAGCTCTCCACCACAATCTGCACTAGGAAAGCAGCAGGCAAGTGTTTGGCCAAGGTTTGGGCAGCAACAACTTAATGAGGAAGAAAATTGAAATAGAAACTTTATTAAAATAGAGTTAGGACATCATCCCACCAAAGCAATGGGATGAGCAGTGATGAAAGGTGTAGAGTTAAAACTCAAGAGAAGGTAACATCTGACACATCACCATTCACTGAATCGGCACAGGGCTGCCCAGCTACCCCAGCAGTGTGAGGATGGGCTTGGCTCTGTGGTGATGGTGGTGACAGGGCAAGTGAGAGAAGACCACCAACCCCAAGGAGTCTAGCCTTGTCATGGGGGTACAGCTACTCCATTCACAACCACATCATAAGCTTGGCTGCTCCCCTGATGCTGGAAAGCAGAGAGAATCTGATCTATTATTTACAGAGATGCCCATGTGGGAGCAGCTGGACAAGCCTGGCAGAGTGGCACTGCTCTCATGGGTCTTGATTTTCTTTTAATTTTAAGAAAACCCTTTACATTGAGGGACAGTACCAATAAGGCCAGTGGCAGGTGCTATCACCTTCCTACCCTGCCATTGCCACCACTCTTGGCTTGCCACAGCAGGTCCCTGCACCCTTCTTTTAGCCTCTTGGAGTGCAGTTCAAAGGTGCTGGCTCCTGCATCTGTAACTCAGGCTGTGGAGACACACTTTCTTAGGAAGCCCCAGGAGAGATGCTGCATGTACTAGGGCCTGGCCAGATGATGCTGGTTGCTGTGGAAACAGCAGGGCCAGATCCAGGGACCGCAGCATCCTCCCTGCACCTGGGACCAGCTCCTCTCACTCAGTTTGTGGCTGGAGAGCATGGGATGCAAAAGAGTGATTCTGGTGGCCATGGGCTGTCCCTATTCCCAGCCTGACCAGTCCCATCTTCCCCAAGGACCAGCAGAGTAACCTTGTCCCACTCTGCCCTTGTCACGCAAAGATGTTTCTTCACATGGGGATCCCTGGGATGAAAGACAATGCACTGGACCTTGACCACCACCTTTCCTCCCAACCTCCTGGGGAGCCAGATCCCACTAGGAAACACAAGGCACAGCCTGCTGCCTTTGGGCCATCATGCCCTCAGGAAAGCCTTTTGCATAAGCATCAAGACTTCACCCACCTGGTGCACAGCCACAGGTTCTCCTAAATGTCACCCAGCCTTGGGGTAGGTGTCACACAGTGACAAGCCACTCAGGGTCCCCCACAAGCATAGCCAAATCTCAGTATTTGCCAGCCAGGTGCCTGCCAGGTTCTAGGCTTACACCCATCCCAGGCTCAGTCCTCACGGGCAGCTCATCTCCTTAGGGATGCCGGGATGATGGAGTATCCTGCTGGAGCAGAGGAAGCCAGGCAAAACCTCTCCATCCATCAGAGCTCCCACTTTCTGCCAAGCGCATTAGGGGATAATTAAGTAAAAATAGGCCTTCCGACCAGTGTAGCTCATTAAGGGCTAATTAAGTTAATTAGTGCCAGGTGTGGATTGCAGCGCTTGCGCGTGTGGCTGTTGTTTGCTGTAATTGCATTTTCTCAGCAGCTTCCTTCGCCAGGCTGGAGCGTGGCCAGCAAGGAAGGAGCTCAGTGCCCTGCTCTTGGCGCAACACAGAGCACTGATGGGCACGCAGTGAGGGCATCACACCGTGGGCAATTGACCCTTCTCCCCTCCCAGGGTGGGAGTCTCCTATCTCAAAGCCAAGGCTTGGCCATGGGGTAGCACGTGCAGCCCCTGTCCATCCCTCATGACGTGGTCCTCCCAACAGAGGACTCTTTGCCGTAGCAGTCCCCAAAAGCATCTGGGAAGGCAGAGGAGAGCAGCAGCAATGTGTCCTCGGGGCCAGCAGTGTCACCTGGACCAAGATCTCTGGAGACCTTTGAAGGAAAATACAGGCAGGGATGAAGCAGCAGAGACAGCTGAGCGTGCTCATTGTATCAGTGCTGGCAAATGAAAGAGAGATGGCAAAGAAAAGGGTGGAGAGGATGAGAGAAAGGCAAGAAGAAAGCATGAGAGGGTGAGGAGAGAGCTGCCAGGCACTGATCTCTGCTCTGTGCACCCGGGAGCAATTAGAGCTACTCTGCCTGTGCCCTGCAGAGACACTGGAGGGATGAAGATGTGACAAAGACCAGACTATTTTTTGCTGAGCTTACTGTCACTAATAAATGGAGACTGTCCCTTGACACGTGTTCCTGCTCCTTCCAGTGTCTGGGCATTTGGCATCCTGCTCTGAGCACAGCCCTGTGAGGGGTAGCCTTGCTCAGAGCTGACCCATGCTCCCTCTGGAGAGACGAGACTCAGAAACAATCCCATGAAATACATCTGGCAGCCAGAGAGGGGACAGAGAGGCCATACAAGCACCAGCAGCTCTCCCCCCATTTCTCTCCCCATACCATGAATCAGCCCCCACTGATGCAAGAGCCAGGAAGGCAGCCCTATCCATAACCTAGGATGGATGCTGGGGAGCACAGCCAGCATCCCGGGGGGCTGCCTTGCCTGTACCTGCCAGCCGATGGAAAGTTACTGCTGTCTGAGCTGCCATGGCAAGTGTGGTGGGGAAAAGGGAGCTGGAAGGGAGGCAGGAGGAGAGCTGGGTCATTGCATCCCTGCCGCGATTTCTCAGTGCCGAGATAATTGCCTGCCGGTGACAGCTGAGGTCAGGCATGACGGATACCTCGGGAAGAGCTCCTGGCTCCTAGACCTCCCTGCAGCAACCCAGTTCAATACGGGAGCTGAGAGGCAATTTTCCTGGTATTCCCTAGTTCAGGCTCTCAGAGTGGATCAGGGTCCAGGCAGTGATCCTTTGGGTGTCCTAACCTTCAAACTGCACGCAGGTCCATCAAACAGCCCAGTGCATGAGCTGTGACCCACGCCCAGGGAGAGATCGACAATACTTGGGTACCAAGCTTGAAGCCCTGGAGCACCCATAGGGTGTGATGAGATCACTCAGACAGGAGCAGTGTCTACCTGGGGGTCAGTGGGACACAGGTGGACCTGCTCCTGCTCTTCATCCCTCCATGAACAATGGAGACTTTCCCATCTTCCTCTCCCCTCTCCCTGCCACCCCATCCTGGTGCACCAGGCACACCTGCTTCATATGCCTTGGAGAACAGGCTAGGGGTGGAGTGTCCTTCATCCAGAAGATGGCTAGGAAGCTGATGAGCTGATGAAAATGTCTTGGGGCTGGCAAGGACTTTGTGGCAAGGAGCAGGGCAGGAGAGCTCCACATCAGGCACAGAGGATGAGACATGGGGTGTGATGCCACCAACTTGGCACTGGCAGGAGCAAGCGTGTGCCTGAGCAGGTAGGAGCAGGCAGGCAGTGCTCCCCGAGGCTGCTCTGCAGCACCCTGGCTGCCCTCTCCCCAGAGCTGGGCGCCAAGGCTGACAGGATCATTACAGCCACTATCTGGGCTCTCTGGCTCGTCCCTCTCCCCTTCGCCTTTTGCATAATGGATAGGCTGTGAGTAATGGGAAATGGCAGCCCAGCCGCGCTTGCTGGCAGCCCCTTAATGAAGAATATGGAAATCTCATCAGTCCAATCAGGCCAGCAAATGAAACTGCTTTCCCCCCGCCGATGTGAGCAGAAGGCTAACGACCCACGCTTCCCGGCTCCATCCCTCTCCCAGGAAGCCCCCCCTTTCCCTTTCTGTGTTGACAAGAGAGCTGTGAACTTTATTTTTTCTGGCAGGCAGAGCCCCAGCTTCTGCCCCCTTCCCCAGGTTGGGGCTAGCAAGTGTTCCTGGCCTGAGCCTTCCTCTTGCTCCTGCAAGGGCTTTGCTCCCCACCCACGGTGATGTCACTGGCTGGGTAACACATCTGCAGATGTCACCCATCCCCAACTCCTAGTCCTCCCTTGTGTCCTCCTTCTGTGCCTGAACCTCGCAGCATAACTTTGCCACAGCTGCAGGTTTACGTCTGTGTCCCATGGTGGGGATGTGGTACACGTGTGGTCCCCCAGCCACAGCCACTTGACATCATTGTGTCCGTGTAGGCACTGGGATCTCTGTCTGTTGTCTTCACATCCAATGAGTCCCAGCACAACCAAGCTCAATGAATGTATACCTTTTGCTGTAGGGACACCTGCAAAGAGCTACAGCATGGAGGAACCACTGTCTCCTCTCTTGTCTTCCTTGTCCATCACCCATAGCCTTGTGCAAGATGTAGAGAGGACAGGTCCATCTCCACTTACCTTCTGCATTATACGCCATCTCCAAGCAAGACCTCTAGCCATGACACTGCACAGAGATGCCTCCAGTTTTGCCAGAATTGGAGAATCTTTCAAGAAACTATAAGCCTTACTCATGCAGGAGCCACCATGCTAGGTGCTGGAACCAGCACCCCTGCCCTTCAAACACACTCGACTTTGGTGTCATCTGCAAACCTGATGATGTGCCTTTTGTCTCCTCCTCTCTATAAGTTAACTCTTGGTCCTGAGCAGCCTGAAAGTACCTCCAGTTCACACCCTATGGCTTTTGCAGTTGCTCTGGACTTCTGAGCTGTTGTATTCATGGAGCTGTGAAACACTGCCCTTCAACTTGGCTACCGTGGTGGCCCAGTAGTTTGGCTTGTGCACCTTGGTCAGATGTTTGGCTGAGGAAGCCTCGCCTTGTCCATAGTAGGATGCAAGATGTGGTCAGTACTGATGTCTCAGTCCACCCTGGGATATGCAGAAGGATGGTTGCCTTGGAGAAGGACCTGAGGGACACAGGCTCAGCTCTGCCTCAGACTTTTAGCACAGGCTGTTTGCCCAAAATCTGCACCAGTACTTCATAGCTGGACTTGCTAGGTCAAACCATGGCTGAATAATAGGTGTTTGCACAGCACCTCACACCAGCAGGTCCTGACCTCCACAGCCTGGCATTTGCAATGCTTTGGGCAGGGGAGAGCAGCAGCATCCTCCCCTGCATCAGTCTGCTCCATGGGCAAAGGCAGGAGGCTGGGAAGGAAAGGGCTGCTTGCTGCTTTGGGGGAATGTTTAATTGCTGGCTTTCACAGGCAGCATGGATCTCCTGAACTGATGGTGTGCTTCAGCTGTGAATTTGCCCAGAAGCATCGAGGTGGGTATATACTTTAATAAAATCCCCAGATATGCATACACCCAGGGCATTCATCCACGCATAAATATACCCGTAGCGAAGGCTCTTTGTGCAGCAGAGGATGCTAGCTCAAGGCTGGAGGAAACCATTTGTTTTCCTGAGTTATAAGATCATATCTGCAAACACCTCTAACAAGCCAAGATCAGTGTGGTGGTGAAGCTGGCACTGGTCCCCAGCGCGAGTTGTTTGCACACACCAGTAATGATGCGAGCAGGCTGCCGTTCCGCGGGCTGATCAACATCAAACCACTGCAATTAAAGGCTGAGGAGAGGCAGAGCCATAAACATTTATTGCAACACTCTGGGTATCATCAGCTGCTGATTTGGAGGCAGTGGGAATATGCAGCTGAAATAATAGGATTTATCGGAGGCTGAGATGAACTGTCCTTGATGGATGGGTGTAGAAGGGAAACAATGTGCCATCTCCAGCACAAAGCCATTCGAAAAATAAAGCAAGGGGGTGGGGGACTCTTGCCTTTATTAACACTAATCTCTCACGATTTTAGAGCCCACACCAGCCGTCAGACACAACTGGGGCTGAATGAGAAAGCCAGCTTGGAGATGATGCACTGGAATATCCCAGAGGACTGGAAATCAAAGTCGTGGTCTCTAAACACCAAATGTGTAATTCGCTGGAAAGTTGTTACCCTTTCTGCTTCATCTTCATGTGTTTCCCATTTGTTTGGTCCCCTTCACATTTTTTATCTCCATTTTTCAGACAGAAAAGGTAAATCTAGGAATTTCTTCAGCTGCTCTCTCTTTTCTTCCCTATTTTTTCCTCTTGCTGCCATGGCACAACTGAAGTTCATGAATAATGACACTTCCACTTGCTTCCACCCACTGAAGCCATGGCTCCCCACCTTTTTTGGGGACACACACACAGACATAGCTGCTGTGCTCCTCACAAACAGCAGGTTACAGCAGCAATTGACAGCGCTTGCAGCTCAGAGCTGCTATGATCGAACTGTCTCCTGCCACCTCAGAGCTCCCTGTAATGCTCCTACAGCTAACAGGCTGGGAGGAGGAGAGTGCTGAGAAAAGCACTGTCAGAAGAAAGCAGGAAGAAAATAATCTGATAGATTTTTTAATTTTATTTTTTTTACATTGATCTGAACATTGAGGTTATGGATTGTTTTTTTCAAAGGCAACTTCAGATAAACTCTCTCTCTCTCTCTCTCCTAGAAGTGATCCCAAGGAAGTATTTCCATGCAAAAATCTCTTATAGATCATCCAGTTTTATGCACAACAAAGTACCTAGTATTTGAAACAGGAGACAAATCCCATTTGACTTCATCAGATTTACAAACGGTTTAGCTCTGGCTGCATTGAACATCTGCCACAGGCCCCATGGAGAAGAACTCTCTTGTACCTCTGCCTCTAAACCTCTCCTGGGGACCCCTGGGCACGGCTGGATACAGAAAGGCTGCTGCTGTGACAAACTGGCCCTAATTTGCCCTCTAAAGAAGGGGGGTCAGCATTACAGCTAACACCTTGTCAAACCTCTATGGCACTGACAGGACAAACCCATGACTGAGGCACAAAGAAATGCAATGATATCCTTGTCCCATCTGAGACATTCCTGACAGCCCAAAATTTAGTGCAACATTCATACCTCATTGGTCTCTGTTCTACCCCCTTGACACCAGCATTTCTGATAAAACAAGCCTCCCCAGGAGCCTCTACTGCATCTCATTTTTCTTGCTCAAATGGGTTGCAGAAGGTACTTGCTTTTATTTCCACCAACACAAAGCCAAAGAAAACCCTAAGGCTACATCAGTATGGGACGTGGGTGGTTGGAGAAAAATGGGTTTCCTGCTGCTCTGTGTGTCCTAAAGCCTATTAACTGGTACTCTGTCTCAACCACTTCTTGTTTTGCCTGACAGGTTAAGCCCACGTTGGTTTGATGAGACATTAGCAGCAGAACTGTGCCAGCCTGCCACAATTCAGGCTCCTACAGCTCAGATGTCCAGTGACTAGCCACTGCTGAAGGCAGCATTTGAGGCTGCTGCACTCACATCTCCTCACTGAGACCTCAAATGGACCTCAGAGCCCTCTGAAGATTGCTGTGAACTATACAGAAACAAAACTGGTTTCTTTGAAACTAGGTGGGATGCAGTGACTTACCAAGTGTCCTGGTTTCACTGGGAAAGAATCCTAGGCCAGCCATGGGCTGCAGGCTGTTAGGAGTTTGGAGTCAGCTAGGGCAGCTGAGCTGAGTTGGCTTACAGGTGTAACCTAGACTTTAAACCTCACACTCAGTATAAAGGGGGAAGTTTGCCGAGGGTAGGAGCTGCTCCTGCTCTCTAGTGGGGCTCACTTACCATCCTGCTCCTGAGGACTGCTTTCCTGTTTACTGTCGCCACTGTACCTTTGCTGGGCTAAGTAGAACTTTGTGTACTTTATATTGGTATTAGTTTGGCTGTTTTGTTAAATGTGTTTTCATTTCAATGCATGGGTCTGCTCTCCTTTTCCTGATCCCTCTTGTCTGCTGGGGAGGGGCCACTGGATGATAGAGCAACTGCTGTAGTTAGCCCCAGATACTGTCTAAACACAGACACCATGGCATTGTGGGTGTGCAGGGGCATCTAAGCAGAGATTTGCTACTTCTCCTGCTGCTTTGGGCATTTGGCTTCTTACTGCCCAAGTCCCTACATGCAGAGAGGTCCCTTCCTCACTGGGGCATCCCTGCTTCCCAGACCTTCTCAGTAATGAAGCTGGACATCTCACTTCTTTGTGAAGGTGAGAAGCAGCCCACAAGATATCTGAAAGGGCTGAGATGGGGTCTGGATGGGGTCTTTTCTTTAGGACTAGACTTGCCTTGCCTTGATGTTGCAGGTCACAAAAGCAGTCACCACAAAATGTCGTTTCCCAGAGTGGCTTGGGGATGGAAGATCTAGGGTGAACCCCTCTGCTATGTTTCCAGGTGGAGGAGAAAGTAACTTTTGACTAGTCACTTTGGGTGAAGTTGGTGTCCTGTGATTTTTTTTTTTGCTGTTTAAAGGAGTGCTGAAATCATCTAGGCTCTTCCTACCATCAGAGGAGAGAGAGGGCTTGCTTCAGATGAGTTTCTTCCTGCTCAGATACATGTCTTGGGGTGAGGCAAACTTCCCTTTCAGAGAAAGCTTCAGATCAGATGATGCATGTTTCTGAAGAATACCCTCTCTAGATTATTGAGGAGCCTTTGTGTGGCACATGGAGGGAAAGGAGTAGCTGGAAGTTGACATTCTTCTCTGTCATTGTCCTGGCTCCTGTGCTACTACAGGGGAGCTCACAGGGCTGCTTACTAGATTGTATACTATGTCAGTTTTCCCTGGGTCTCAAAATCATCTGTAACAGAACAGCTTTCCTCCCTCTTCCTTGTGCCTTAAGGATCCCTATCTCAGCCTTGGCTCTTCCTTCTGAGCTGGTCTTGCCTCCTCCAAGCCTTCCAAGAGCCCTGTTCCCATCAGCAGTGAGAACTTCAGACCTCGTTCCCCTTGTCCAGAGGCAGGTTTCTTCTGCTGCAATTCTTGACAGATCTGTGAGTGCACCTGAGCCTGCTTCCTCCTACCTGCCCTGAGCCCTGTGCAGTCCCACGAGAAGGAAATATAAGAAGCATGAATGCTAATGCTCCAACAAATGCAAGAGAAAGGATGTTTTTAGTGTGGCCTCACTTCTCAGGGGTTGCTCAGAAGCCCTTTTCAGGCACTTAAAACCACACAATGAAATTTGGAGCTCTGAACCTTTTGAAAAGGAAAATCAGTGCTCAGGTAACCTGCCCAAAAATGAGGGCTTGGCAGGCTGGTATGAGGGAGACACAGGTGATGAAGGAGCACAGCGAGAGTGTCTCTGGGTGTGTGATCCCTCATTGCAGCTGAATCATTAACATATACCAAGCCCAGCTTGGGGACTATGCCTGTGGACATACTCTGTTTGATCCAGGAGAGTTGACCTTAGCAGCAGTATTTGGAAAGACCTTGCCAAGACTGGAAGGTGGGGAGGAAGGGCTGCTGTGTGTCAGTTTACACTGACACATTTGCCCTGTTATTCATGGCTGGTGTGCATTTTGCTTTCACTTGGTTCCCAGCTTACTTTATAGCTGGATTTTCATGCCTTTGAGGCAAGCAGTGTTGAAACAGTGCCAGAGCTATGGTCTTTTGCCAAAAGCCAACTGGGCATGCCCTGGACTTTGGTTTTTGTTGGCAATAGTCCCAGGAGAAGGTGTCTGTGGTCCTCCAGTGTCTGTGCTGATTCTTTCCCTGCCCAGCTCAATAAGCACTTTTTAAATGTACTATCTGACTTATTTTTTTTCTTTTAAGTAGACATGATGAAAGAATAAGTGTCTTAAAGACAAGTGTCCAGGTCTTTTTCCTCCATCTTCTTACAGCACCAGCTGAAGAGAGAGGCTATGATGTATGAGCTCACCTTTAATGAGACATCAGATAATCTAGCTGGGAGGGAGCAATACCATATCAATCCATTTGGGGCTGAAGAAAAGCTTACACTAGTGCCTCTCACCATCCATAAGACACTTAGTGCCTCTGCCAGGAGTTGCAGACTCTTCTCTGCCAGATTGGCCAGAGCAGAGTCCCTTGGGGTGGCTGAGCACTGGGACAAGGTAAGACAGCTGTGGAATGCTGCCCACAGCAGGAGCTAGTCGCTTCTCAATGGGTCCAAGTCAGACAAGACTGACTTGGGCTTCCTTTGCCATTTGCACCCCTAGCAGAACTGAAGAAAACCCAGTGCCCATCCTGCCCAGCATCCCATCTCTGCCTGTGCCTTTTGTTTTGCACAGTAGCCTGAAAACAGAGCAGAGTGGGGCAGGGTACATCAGAAAAAGCACTGCTTTTCCAGGAACATGTCCTCAAATCTTCTGCCCAAACTGGATTTATTTGCTTTCTCCTAGGACACTGTGGCCTGAAGGCCAGGAAGAGAGTGATGCTATGAAGCTCAGTTTTGAAATTAATTGCCCAAACCCAAGTTCAGATCTGATCGAGTCAGGCAAGAGTTTCTGCAGTGGGTTTTGGTTGCTCCTGGGGCTGCTCAGCAGCACACAGGGACAAGGCAAAAGACTTGCTTGCTTTTCCTCCAGGAAAGCATAACTCAGACTGCACTGCCATTGCTTCTTCTCAGCAGTGTAGTGCTGGGAATGTGCTGCTGCTCTCCCAGTGACAGGCACGAGGAAAGCAAACTGGCCGTCCTCCACACTTGATGTAAGGCTTTCCACAAACACCAGCTAATGGGAATTCCTCAGTGGTGTCCCTGGGAGCTTCAATATTGGATGTCAAGGCAGCCTTTTGTCTTCTCAGCAGGCAGTCAGACCTGATGCACTTAACCCTTTCCAGCCTGAACTACAGGGCAAAGGACTGAGCATGGCAGGGTCTTGGAGTGGACTAGGGTTCTGCGTCAGCCCTCTGCCATGGTCAGCTGCTCCATGCCCTGGCCTTGGCTCCACAGCACTTCTGCCCCTGCAAATTCAGCACATGTACAGCTTCATTTTATCAGCGAGGTGCCTTGGAGGATCGGGATCCAGGAGGATTGAATGTCTCACAGCTTGGAGCTGGCAAGCACATGGGGCATGCTGAAGGGTTTTGTCTGTGCCCAGTGAGAGCAGCTGTAGGCAGGAGTGGGTGAATGGGGAAAGTTACAAAAAGAGAAATAAGGAAACAAAAGTTGTGTTGGGGCAAGGGGGATATGTTTGCCTAGGGGAGGACAGGAATTTCTTTTCTTTGCCCAAAAGGCTAAAGTGCCTTTCTTTAGAGCCTCCATCGCTGCATGGGGCCCTGGTCAATAACATTCCTCCCTCACCCTGCGGAAGGAGACGGGCCAAACAAGCCGTGGCTGAATGAAATTCCTCTCACCTCACCCCGTAAACATCCTGAGAGTCTGGCCCCATTATGGCTGGGTACAAAAGTCTGGGTCCGAGGCCGAACAAAAGGATGGGGAAGAAAGTGCAGGTTGCCAGGGCAACGCTGTCCAGGCTGCCTAGTTTTATCAGCAAGGGGCCTGGTTTTTCTGCCTGAGTTACAGGCAATTTATTTCCACCGCAAGACAGAAGCTTTGGAGGGCAAGCACAGCGAGGCTCCGGCTCTGCTTTTGGTGTTCACAGCAGGGCAGGTGAGGTGGGAGTGAACAGCATGGTCTCCAGGGAAGCTGAGTACCCAGACAGCTGGCAGCATCCTGGGGAGCAAGGTGATGTCCAGGGCATCTCCTGCAAAGGCTGAGTCAGAGTGAGAACCCTCCAGTGAGTCTGTCCCACCTGCTCATTACAGGATGTGCACTCTGTCCCAGTCTCCTCTACAACACGCAGAGTCTGCTCATCCCTCTGTTCACTGAGGATGGATTTACTGGAGTCCTTGGGGATTCCAGTGCCCCAGGAGTTCAGATTAAATTGGGGAAAGCTGTTTTTCAGTGGCTTGACCAAGGGGGTTCTACAATTTAACCAGGACACACTTTGTTGTTTTCCTTCCAGAGGAAGATTAGTGACTCCCAGGTCTAGCATTGTTCCCCCTAGAGAGGATCTGGTCTGTCCCCAGAGAGCATCAAAGTTGGCTCTGACAGGCCTGGATTGCAGTGGGAACATCTGGGATGGCAGCACCTGAGGGTCAGAAGAAGCAGGACTACTACCAGGTCCCCTGGCAATATATAGCAAAGCTAAAGAAAGAACTTAAAGCTCCCTTAGCCCTTCCATGAGGACTGGTCTGGGATGTGTTGGCCTCAAGTTGACAAGAATTCGGCTATGGGAACTCCGGTTCCAATTGGATCAATGTCCTCCCCCACCAGTTTTGGTGACAAGAGAGATGGTACTCTAGAGACCTGGAAGCAGTAAGAATAACATTGCAAGCTGAGCTAAGTATTACAGGGGGTGTTATGACACAGGAAAAACATCATTCAGGAATCAGTTCAATGTAGTAGATCTATTGGGCAGCAAAGGTGTTCGTGATGTGGCTCCCAACCAGTCCGAAGGAGATAGTGGTGGGTGTAGGGTCAACATGCAAGATAATGACAGTACAAAGATTGAACAGTATAACAAAATGAGAGACAAAAATCAGATACTTTGATGCAGTGCAGCCAGGACAAGCAGGTATTTGTAATTTCCAAACAAACTAACATGGCAAACTGTAGGTGTGGTGGCAAGGTTTCCAGAGGCAAAACATCTCACAGAAGAGAAAGAACAACACATCTAAGATTGTGAATGTAATACCCATTCTTTCTTTGTTTTATTTCTTTACTGAGGGGCTTGGGCAGTTTGTAGGACAGGTCAGTAGCATGCAAATTTTGGACCAAATTTTGCAGACCAGCATGGTTTAATGGCTGAAGGAAATGCTGCTCTGCATGTCATGGAGAGCATTTGGCCAAGCCAGCCTGCTCATCTCAATTTATCTAGACAAATTTCTAGACAAATGAAGCAAGCTGTGCTCAATGGAGTAACAAGGAAATTACTAATTAAACTGAAGATGATGGGATTAGTGGAAGAAATAGAAGTCGGGTACAGAAGCTGCACCTCTGCATCGAGGCAACAGCAGGCTAGACAGAGTTCACCACTGGAGTGTCTCTGGAATCAGTCCTGGAATTGATCTTGTTTATTCTCTTCATGAATGATGTTGTCATAAGGAGTGGAAGTGCTTAGGTTAAGCCAGCTGATGACGCAGAAGGGGGAGGCATTGTGAATGCAGAGTTGATGGGAGATCAAACAGAGCAGCAGACAACCTTGAGCGGGGAGACACAAGAACGAGTGGAAATTCAACAGCACGAAATGCAAGACTAATCACAGGGTTGGGGGTTTTTGTGCCAGACAGGGAGTGTGTCAGTTGGACATGACTGAGGAGGATGTGAACTTGGTTGTAGCAGTCATGGATGATTATGAACCACCAATGAGCTAAAGGCACAAAAAGGCAAACAAGACCCAAGGGACTTGGGATGTTTCCAGTAGAAGCAGAAAATTATTAATAGCATTTGCAAAGTACTGACAAGACCTCATCTACCATTGGGTAGGAGCCCTGTCCAGGTAGGCTGAAATCACACCAGAAGGAGTGCAGAAAAATTCCTTGAGTATGATCAAGGGACTGGAGATCCTATTTCACAGGTAAAACAAAGGCTGGAAGGAGTTACCTTCTTTGTTGGTTCACTGGCTGGGGTGGTGGAAAGGGCATGCGGGAGGAAGAAAAGCTGTATAAAATAAAGGGTGAAATTGGCATAAGAGTGAGTGATATCAAAGCACACCAGGAAAACTAAGTAATTAGAAAGCAGGGATTTTCACAACCCCAAAGACCTTGTGTACCTGTGTCTCTAGCCCCTCTGAAGCCACCTGTGCTCGTCTTCTACAGGATCCCTTTTGCAGAGTGACCACTTGAGCCCTGCTCCTTCCCCCTCCCTGCCTTCAAGTCTGGAAACTGATCCCCACTTCAACTTTAAAGAGGGGAAAAAGAAAAGCAAAGCCAGTAGACTGGGCCTTTTGTACAGCAAAGCAGATTAGGGGCCTCCCAGGGACTTGCAGCTTGTCAGGAGAGGGAAGGGCTGAGAGACAGAGGGAGGGAGGGAGAGGGGCTGGCGAAATTCAGACCTGCCTTTGGTCTGCTTCTCACAAACTCTTTTTTGTCCACCTTCCTTCCTTCCCCCTTGCCTGCCTCCATGCTTGACATTGTGGATCAAAGTTTTAGGGGCTAGGATCTTCAGTTCCTGCAACAGACTTAATTCCTGAAACATGTTGTGTTCCCCTGCTCCCACGCTGAATCAGGAAAGCATTTGCCCAAACAAAAGCCAAATCCCCCTCCTAGGGGCAATCAGGAAAAGGGATCCCTGCAGTGGTCTCTGGTCTGATGACAAAAGGTTCCTTGGACTAAAGACAAGCAGGTTAGTGCTGCCATGGATTATAGAAACAGCTGTGGACAGCAGGGATTAGCCACCACCTGTGTGATGAAGGCTATGTGGCTCCAGCCCCAGGGGCCAGGAGGACACATGCCAGGTGCTTTGTGTTGTCTCTCTGTCCAAGCTTGACCCTCGAGGTGTTTTCTTTATTTTCAACTCAGCCCCCCAAATGCAAAGTGCCTAGGCTAGGATGAGCCAGATTTACCTAGAATCAGGTTTGGACAATCTCAGTCTCTTTTCATTTGAAATGACCAGTACCCTCTTTTTTTCTGGGCTGTAGGAAATTATTTGGCACTGATGAGCACACTAAGGCAGTGTGATGCCTGAGAGTGGTGCTAGCATGGAGCACTCTGCTTCCATGTGGGCATGGAGCTGCTCTTCATGCAGTAGCTTGGCTAAGTAACCCCTTCCACACTGGTGTTCACTTCACTTTCCAGGTGCAGGCTTTCAGAAAGACTCCTGTCCTGAAGAGAAGGTGCTATGCCTTTTTAAGTGTAACACCCCACCTGTGTGTCCCTGCAGAACCCCCAAAATCCTATCCTTTTATCTGTTCTGGGCTCAAGTTTTGTCCTCCATAAACCAGCAATAGCCAGACCTATCCTCTGGCAAGGGAGCTGCAAAGCTGAAATCATTAACAGTTTCAAAACATTCAGCTACTTTAGCGAACTCGATTGAAAAGCTTTTTAGGAGACAAATAATCTTACCTCCCTGGGAGAGATTGAATAATGTGCAGTAAATCCTGCCTGAGGCTTCATGCACTGAACACCACAGTGGAAGTACTGAGAGACTTTTTGCTAACTGTGCAATGTTTGTCCTGTGTGTGGGATGAACCAAGGGCCTCTGGAAAATAGCTCAATTGTGTAATTGGAATAAAAATTCAAAACTCTGTGCAATAAAGAAAAATAAGATCTGTGCAAATGACTGACCTAGCTGCAACCAGAGTCATCGTTGAGCAATTGGCGTGTGTATACACCTGCACATTTTGTTCTGTAAGAGTCACCTATACAATCCTTTTTGCCAAAGAGCTTTTTGATTTAAGACAGATCTTGGTGTATTTCACAGGGACAGCAAGAGCTGGGAAGGACAAGAACTTTTGTTTAAACGTTAAACAAAAAACTTTACTGTAAGGATGATCAAACGCTGGAATGGCTGCCCAGCAAAGTTGTGGAGACTCCATCCATGGAAATAGATACTCAAAACCTGAGGAGATGTGGTGCCAATCAACCTGCTCAAGCTGACTTTGCTTTGAGCCAGGTGGTTGGACTACATGGTCTCTAGAGGTTCCTGCCAACCTTAACTATTCTATGATTTTTAAGTAGCTGTAGAAGGTGAGAGAGTAATTTTATATATATATATATACACACACATAGTTCCCTCACACTGTAGAAGTAGGTCCCTATAGAGAAAACTCAGTGAAAACAATTCAGTTGGACAAATTCTAAGCAGCTGAAAAATTATTTCGTGGTCACTGCTAAGCAGTTCTTACTGATACTTCTGATCCTGCTGACAACAGGGTTATCTTTCCTATTTTAATTATCTTCTGCAAACTCTAAGGCTGCTTCAGGTGTTTGAAGCTGCTATCTGCTATAATAAGATAGGCACAGCAACAGAAGCTTGAATTTTGACAGGGGATGTGAGGAAACTACTTTTTCCAATCCTTTTTCAGAATATCTTAATTGGGTTTATTAATCACATCAGGTCAGACTGAAGACTTACTGCCCCTAGCATTGTTCCTACTGGCAGCCATGGGTGGATGTTTGGAGGAGAGATTGTGTGTGACCCTTCCCTCAGACTCCTGACAACCAGTAGTTTTGTTATGTCAGTGGGTTGGGAGAAGATGGCTTAGCCTCTAACCTTCAGGACATGAGGTTTGCCATGGGAATTAACTATCCAGATGCCACGGCACTGAGCCCGTGATCCCTTGTGAGCTGAGAGCAAGGGGACACACTGCTACTCACAGCTTAAAGAATTGGGCTGGTGAGGTTGGCAGAAGATGACACAGTGGTAAGGAACAGACCTACATAAGAGCATCTAAGCTTGATGCTTTTCATAGCCTGGAGTGATTAGACTAAAGGAGAAAGACAATGAACTGGGATCAGCACACAGCTTTGATAGACCTTCATACCTGCAATGCCACTCTAAAGAGATTTGGCTGAACTCAAATGAGTCTGTTTGAGTTCTGTTGGACATGGTGCTACTGCAGCAGGAGTTAAGGAAAGAGTCATATGTGATGCTGCTAAATGCCACAGCATTTTCCCTGGTAAAATAAGGGCTCACTGCTGAGCCTGTGGCTTCTGAAGAGGAATAAAGCTAAAATACCAGTCTTTACCAGACAAAGCTGAATAAAGCTGGATATTTCCAGGAACAAGGGAAATAAAATTCTCCAGATGGTGTTGTACAAGTGGTCCCCAGCATTCTCTGTCCCCAAAACATACACAAATGTAGATATGGTTCTTTTAGCCTTAGAGAATCGACTTTCTAGAGCCAAAATGATGGGCATTTTTTCCTGGACCTATAATTTTTGTCTTTAAAATGTGGAATTCCAGAAGAAAAGGAGAGCTTAAAGTTTTCTAGGAATAGCACGGATCAACTGTTTCCTAACAGAAGACAAGCCAGGAGCCAAAGGTGACCCCAGTACAGGCATTGCCCTCATCAGTCAGGGCACAGTCCCACAGGATCTGAACCTGTCAGGCAGAGCCAAGCGCTGGTAACCAAGGCCACAGACAGTCCCAGGCAAGGTAAAATGATGAACCATCTCCAGAGTCCATCCACAGTGTCCTGTTAGGAGCACAAGGGCCAGAGACAGAACTGGAGACAAGGCCACAACATGGGTGTGTAGTCCATCCAGGAGGCAGAGCCAGAGGTGGGACTGGGGATGGATACACCTGTAACAAAGCTAGGGCAGTAACTAAGGGTCCAGATCTGAGCTTCAATGGCACTCCTGGGAGCACAGTGTGTGGGAGGACACCTTAGGTGAGGCTGGTCAGAGTCACTAAAGCCTATCAGTGCCCTCAGAGCCCTGACAAGATGAGCTTCACAGCTTTACTGGAAGCAATAGATATACCTTAACCTCCCACAAAACCCAACAGGTTGATTCTGCTCATGCCTCTGCTAGTAACCACTGAGACTTTCCCTGGTGCCTTCCTGTGTATGACTTGCATCTTGGGATGGAGGGGAACTGGAGCTTGGAATCAGACTGCTCAGATCAACCCCAGGGAAGCAGCAAACATACCAGACATACCTAGCATGAAATGGGATCTAACAGGGAAGAGGAGAGGGAAGGTGGAGGGGGATCCATTATTCATGAAGGCAACAGGAGTACAACATAGCCTCCACAGACCCATGCAGAGCCAGATAAGGTTACTGTAAAAATAAGGGGTGGTAATGGTATGCCAAAGCATTGCTTCTTGGGTGCAGAAAGCAGGCAGGCCTTCAGTCCTTCCCTTCCTGGCATATAATGCTCTCCTGGGGTATATGACAGCAGAAATAAGCTTCCTTGGAACACTCTGCTTGTGGTCCTTTGAGGAAGATTTGGGAAGTGAGAAGCCCATATAGTACAGGAACAGGGAGAAGCCACTCCCCGGAGAGGTGGCAGATAAGGGAGATCAGGGTAGCAGAGAAGCAAAGGAAGCATGAAAATGAATCAGATGGCCAGAGGCTTCTGGTCAGCCAGCCTCAGAGGATGGGGTCTAAGAGCTTAGGTACAATGTGGATGGATGTATCAGGAATTCCTGTCTCCTTGTGCATGTTACCTGCTCCCCTCCTCCTCTCAGCAGAGCTGATCCTGATTTCCTCAGGAAACCTATCAGGGCTTTGCACTTGTCTCAAATTACAACATGTGCTTGCTATGGCTCTACAGTTTCCCACCAAACAGCGATTTCTACTACATCTTCTAGACACCCTTTGTGGTTTTTTCCTGCTTTGCCTCTTTCTTCCCCTTGCAACCAGAGCTGCTGGCTCCCCTTGGCCAGGCTGGGTGCAGGAGGCCTCTTCCATCAGGTGGGCGAGCAGGGAGCTGTGCAGTGCTGGCTCTCACAACACAGAGGACACAGCCTAGCAGCTGTCCCCAAGAATTAAGCATCCCTGGCTGTTTGAGCAGGAGAATGAGCTCTGGCTTTGCACTACTTGGTTTGGGAACAACCTGAGAGTATTTGTTACAAAGAGGGGAAGCTACTGGCTCACAAGAAGATGGGGGTTAAACAGAGCTCGACTGATTTGCAGGGAAAAGGCTGTAGCCTTTTAGAGCTCATTTCCCTGGAGTGGTGTCACCTGCAGTGGTTGTTTTACCAGACTACTTAAATTGAGCATGATTGGCTAGGTCTAGTTCTTCTTTCAGACAGCAAATAGTGGCTGGTGTCTGCATCACTGTAGCTGCTGGAACTTGATCAGGTCTGTGGGGTAAGGAGAAGGATTCCTTCATGGGCACTTGGTGGTGAGTGTATATATAACACAGTTGTTGAGTAGGACAGATGACAGAGACATTGCTCAAACTGGTATGTTCCTGGTCACCTTTTGGGTCTGGTGTGTAGGGGAGATGCAAGGGAGGACAGGAAGAGCTATTAAAAAAACAATCAGATGTTGAATGTGAATATGGGCTATCATCCAGGGACAAAAAAATCCACCACACACTACAATGCTTTTTGTTTTGCGTTGAACAGAATGAGACCTGAAATCCTGGAGCTGGTAGAAAATGAAGTATTTCCTGCCCTGGGCAGCTTGTGAAAGCCTTCTGTGTGTGCAGGCAACCGAAGCAAAGGTGATCTTTCAACTTAGCAGGTGAGGAGGCAGTAGCAGCTGTAAGCTCACACTAGCAGTGTGGTGGCCCTGGGACTGCAACATCTTTTTAGAGGCTGTTTGGATGGACTAGAGTGCAGGCTGAGTCAGGCCCTTGTGTAAAAGGAGCTCTCACTTAGCTAAGGAAGGCTCTGCTGGAACAGACCCTCTCAGTGCTGCAGGAGGTGTACTGATACCATATCAGTGCATGGCATTGCCAGGCTGTGCCTGGAGGGATGTATGGCTCAAGCATGCTGGTTTGGATCACATCCCAGGTATAGCATGGAGGCTGCCAGACACTGCAGCCAGGAATGCTTAGCACTCACCTGGAATATGTTGCATGATATATTTAGAAAGCTTTTTTCATTGTTTTTAATGACATTCAGCTTTTCTGGTATTCCCGCTGGTGGTTGGCCACATGGCCTTGCAAGAAAGAAAAAGCCACCACCCAGCAGTGTGTGGGCCCTGTGTCTGCCTGTGAGCCAGGTCCCATCTGGCTGTAATTACTAGCTTCACATCAGCAGAAGAGTGTAATATTTAAACACAAATGTTCAGTGTTTGCATAGCAAACCTCAGGATGGAAAGCTCTTGATAATCAGCCTGCAGGAGAGGAGGTGGGCCTGCTGCAGGTGAGCACTGAGAGTTGTAGCAAGACCTTGTGGGTTTTATACTGATATAGGGAAGAGCAACACAGAGCCCAGGAGCTTAGGAGGCCTTCATGCCTCGCTCCAGCCAGCTCCAGGTTGCCTTGTAATCCTCATTTCTTGCTTGGGCAGAGAGGAGCTGCAGGCAGAGGAGATCCCACTGCAGGCTACAAGCCATGCAGAGCAGTGCAGTACAAGGCAGCTGACCCTGGAAGGGTCCTGTTATTCAATACTGGTGAGGCAGTTAGCAAAACTTGAAAGATGGTAGAAAAGCTACTGAAATCAGCACAGGCTTCTTGCCCAGAGCAGTAGCTATCGGGATGGAAAACAATGTCTGGTGGACCTCAGCAGCTTGGTGAGCAGCTATGCCCAGAGAGGGGTGCAAGCTCTGACATGTTCCATGAGTAACTAAGCTCACAAAAACACAATATATTGCATTGGCCCCTAAAAAGTAAGATGGAAAGCACAGCAAGCAGTAGGTTCTACAGGAAGAACCCTGTCACTGCCGGAGAAGGTGGCTGACCATGACCATGAGCCCAAACCCTTCCAGGGGCTTTCCCCTACGTGCAGGAGACCCAGTCTTGTGTATGAGACCTTGGCTCCCCACCCTTCCCATCTGATAGTTTGGGGAAGGAAAACAATAAGCTAGTACTTTAGCCTGCTCCAAGGGGGACAAGAAGCAAGAAAACAGCTTTATCCATTCCTGGGTGCCTCTAAAAGGTGACAGAGACACATGTGCTGCCTGCAGCATTCTCCTCTTTGCGTTAAAGTTCAAGGATGACCTGGCACACCCTGCCGAATGACAGTGCTGGAGCTGCTGGTCCATATGCCACCTCCTGTAGGTTAAACAGCACCCTCAGCTTGCTCTCCTGATGAGGAAGAAATAGCATGCCTGGTGACTGCTTTCATTGATGATGCCATTGTGTGGCTAGTGGCTGTATCTTCCTGAGCTTGTCCAGCCAGAGCTCCACAACCTGTCATTTTATATCAGCAGGAGGCTAGAGCAGATGTAGGATAACAGATGCTTTCTCACCATCTCAGGGAGCTTTGGGGCCTGTTCTCTGAAGCTTGTGCACCCAAGGCAAGCTAGCCCTGTCGTCAGTGCCACTGAGAAGCATCGTTCATCTTGGCAAACTTTAAAGCTGCATCCTGACAGACCAAAATAAATCAATCAATAAATAAATTGTCCGTCTCGTCTACTGGATCCTGCAGTTTATTTCCTCAGTGCTGATGAAAAATAGTTGGATGCTTAGTAGCTTCATGAGACTAATTATGATAAACGGCCCCATCGCTGCTAATATCCGGCCATTAATTCCCAGATGGAGCTGCAGAAAATGTCAGGAATGGAAATGTCAGCTCTCTAAAAAGACCTGGCAGGTATTGAAGTGGAGACTTGGAGCGTCAGCTGAGGGAGAGCCGGGAATTAGCACAATGACGATAGACATTTGGAAGCTATAATAATCCTGACTTGATTGCCCAGTTTCTCCCAGTTATGTCTCTCTTGAGCAACACCATGACCATGGCTTCCTTTGGATTTTGCCTACTCCGAGCTCTGCTCCCAGCACTGAGGTAAAAGATTTGGCACTCACTAAGAGGGTGATTACTTGCTTTGGGCAGAAGCAGCTCAACCCTAAGCTTCAGGAATCTTCTCCCCCTTGAGATCCCCAGAAATGTTGCTCTGCTTTGCAGGATGGACACACCAGTAACCCTCTTCAGGCCGAGTGCAGGGCAGGCAGTCTGACTCACAACAAGAGATCACACCTGAGCTCAGCTTTCATTCTCTTCTGGCTTTCATGTTTGTATTGACATTGCTACAATAATCAGCTGCATGCAAAAATCAGATGGACAACAGCAAAAAACAGTGGTTTTTCTTTATTTCTACCAATGGTTTCTCTGTTTGACAGGGCTCTTTATGGGGGCATATTCACTGCTAAGTGAGGAGGTACTTCAAGAGTAGATGAATCAGCCAGATAAATGATATGAATGCTCAGATATTGGCAGTGCAGTGTTACTGATGGCAGCAAGTCAGGCTGGCACCTGGTGCAATAAATCAGCTGATGAACAAGTGTCAAGAAGGTATGTTTTGAAGTCATTCTAAATCAAAAAATGTTGGGTTGTCCTCTTGTGTGGAGAGACAACTGTCTGACACATTGGCGTGCTTGAAGGTCTGCTTCTGCTGGTGTTACACTTCTTCTAAGGCCTTGTACAAGGAAATGCATGGATTTTGCTGCTCTGTTCAGCCCACCAGCTCCAGCCTGCCTCTGTACAGCTTCTGAAATGGTGGTGTTCAGGTGAGGATCTATCCCAGTTTTTGGTACATTTTTCGCCGTGGAAAAAATCTGAACAGGTTGGGGATTCCCTTAGTGAAGCAGCAGCTGGCTTAAAGAAAGGCTTTTTGCAGGAATCTGTTACTGTTTGTCAGCTAAGGATGGAATTTTTGCTGAAGACCAAATGATTTTGATGCTTACCTGCTGAGAGGAGACACAGCACTGAGTCTGACGTGGCTGGAGCAGACCATAGATTGGAACTAGAGCTCCTCAGCCCTCGCATAAGCAAGTGCCCTTCTGGTAGGGAGCCAAGATGTCTCTGTCTTTCTCATGAAAAGCTTGTTGTTGCTGTCAGGCCTCTTTGGAAACCGCTCCAGAGCTGGCTTGGCCAGCAGCAGAGCAGCAGATCTGGGCGTACCGGGATTTTCTGGAGGCAGGGAAACACCAGGAGCAGACAGGTATCGCGAGAGAGGCAGAGGAGGCCTGGATGTTGCCAGGACAACAGCAACCACGCTTATAAAAGAATCTCCTTAAGGAGCACAGGTTGCAGAGCGTGGGGCAGCAGTTTGTGCAGGCAGCTATTCCAGAAGGCCACTGAAGTTCTGCCAGCTCAAGTGTCTCCAGGGGAACTGCACCGGTAAGAGGTTAAACTGGCTCTCTGGTGGGAAGTACTGATTTGCTATAGATGTTGCCACAGCAAGAGTTGTTACCCCCCCACAGCTGTCAAAGGCAGCCTAGGGAGTGCTGGCAATCAGGGTGGTGAATGGAGCCTGGTACATCAGCCAGAGCGTGGGGAGGCAGTTGGTGCAGGTGGGGATGTGCAGGGAGGGCACTGCCAGTTCAAATGGGGGTTGTGACCCACTCACAAGGATTTACAAATATGAGGAGCCATAGTATCTACCTGGCAAAAAGCTATACTCTCACCATCCCTTGCAGCCCCTCCAGCAGCAAGAACTCCCTTGAACATTCAAAATTAATCAGCTGAGGACTTTGATTCCTGTATGTTGTCTGGGAATGCCTGAGTTGTAAGACTGCTAGTAGCTCTTCAGAAATGGCTTGCAGTCCTTTCAGAATCATTTTCACTGGGGGCGGGTGATAAATTTCCTAGAAGAGAGCAGGCTCTATCTATAGCCTCCTGAGTGCTGTGCTTTGCATGTTTAAAGAGTGTTTATATGTGAACCTCTGAAATTCCTGAAGAGTGCCAGGAAATGTCACCTCTCAGGCTACATCCTCCCCAGTACAGACTGGGCATGTTGGCTTCCTCATGAGACAGACCCTGGTGCTCTTGCCTGGGATAACTTGTGTCCCAGCTGTCAACAGCCTCCTCTCAGCAAGAGCAAGGCTACAGCCAACTACCTTCATGCACGTGGGTGCCAGTGGTTAGACTGATAGCTCCATTTTGATGCTTTCACCTAGGAAGATGAGGAAGTGCCTGTACCACAATTGCTGGGGCATTTGCAGAGCCCAAAGCCTCCTTTGTGTGTCCTATCAAATGACCTGTCAGCATGTCAGCTCACGCTGCATGAAACTTGGCCGTGTATATGGCTGGGGCTTCTGAGGAATTTAAGGCCTAACCCCAGGGGATTTGGGAGTCAGAGGGTAGGATACTCAAGAGCAACTCTGCCACTAACCCTCTCTGAAGTTAAGGTCCCTGTAAAGTATGTGTAGACTCTTCTTGGGAAAAAATCTCCCTGCTCACTGATGTCTGACTTATTCTACCTGCAGTCCTATGGAGAAGATAGCAGTCTTGTATTTGAGACAGCTCTGGCTGATTCAGCTGAGCCAGTTTTATAACAAAATACCTACTTCAAGCTCCTCTACCACTGCTGAGATCTCATAATTGAGGCTTGCTTAGCTTCACCATAACCGTCCCCTACCTACTCATGGTTTGCTTTGGCAACTCTCACTGTCATCTTCTTTCTTCTGGCCAGCCCCACGCTTTCTGCATGCCCTCCTTGGAGAAGAAACCTCACCCTGTGAATTCCTTGGGAAAGCCTTCTGGGTGGATTGATGGTGTGATCCCAACTGTGCAGGAACACGCACTGTGGGGATGATTTGCTGCAGCATAGTGGTGGAGATGAGGGAGAAAGATAACCAACAAAAATGTCACTCTATCAGGGTCAAAAATCTCATTGATTTTTCTGAGGCTGCAGTGAAAACCAGGGTTGGAAAGCACAGAACTTTCAGCTGGCTACTACAAACTGCTCCTCTGGTCCAAGCCTGCCTGAATTCAAGGTAACAGCCTTGCCTTGAGAGAGATGTTGAAAGTAGCAGCAATATAAGTTCAATCTGGCTTGATATCACCTTCCCAGAATCAAACTGCTCCTTCAGGAGAAGGGTGCAGGCAGCATGAAGCCAGACCTTGTCCTGACTCTCCCTGGTTTATGACTTTCTTGTGAGTTTATGTTTTGGGGTTCGGTCTAAGGAGTTTCTGTCAAATGTACTGTTAGCATTGTCAACATGTGGTGCTTTACTCGAGATGAGTGCTGTGTCTTGTGTGTGGGAACACGTGTAGGTGTGGAGACAGAGAAATCTAGGGCCTTATTCTCTGGTAGCCTTGTGCTTTGAGGATCATTTACACCTTCAGCAAAATGTGTGTGGGGTGGGTATGGAAACACTGCTAAATCTGAAGGGGCCTGCCACCCACGTCGAGTAGGTGCAAGTGATGAGGCAAAACAACTAGTGCATCATCTCTGAGGTCCACAGAAGTTGGGATTTTTGGTATTTTGTTATTCCTTCCATAACTAGATGAAGGCCATTCTCTGTAGAAGCAAGTTTTGATGTGATATGCTGTCCTGCTGATGGTGTTTTCTGAAATGTTAGTTTGAGATGGATGCTTGAGAGCCAAAGGGGTGAAAGTGGAGGTGAGGAAAGTTGGCTCCAACAGCTCATGGACAATACAAGAGAGAAGCTGAGCTTTTAAGCCAGACAAGAGCCCCAGAGACAGAATGAAACATAAGCATATTTCACGTGTTTCCCTTTCCCAGTGCCAGCTCACATCCAAGCACCTGTTGAAACTGGCTGGATTCTCATGTGACATGAGAGCTCTCTCCCTCACTATGGGACTGGATTCTGCTCATGCTTTCCCCATGCCAGCCATCTGGATAGTTGGGCAAGGAGAACACTGTTTTCCTTCTTCTATAACAGCCTTCATTAGGGAAAATCCTGGATATGTCACCGATAGCCTGTTTCAGCAGGAACTCGGGATCCTCTTCTTGGAGAACTGTTTTCTTGGGAACTCAGCATCACACTAAGTGTGGGTGATCTCTGCCCTCCAAAGATCCCATGGCAGAAAAGGAGCGGGAAGAACTATTGCAAGAAAGATAGCACTAAACCTCCCATGCTGGCCTGGCTGGGGTCAGCATCTCGGCTTGGACTGATTTGAGAAGGAGATAGCACCTCTGTGCTATCTATTGGCTGTGCCAACTGCCTCCACTACCATTTTGAAGCTGCCTTTTGCAAGTGACTAGGTCTCATGTTTCCCTGCCTGGCCATCCTGGGCTAAAGGACCACCTCTGGAAGCAAGACACAGTGTCAGTGCACCCTGCTGCAACCCGTGGGAGTGAGTCTCTGGAGAACCACAAAGTCCTTTTGAAGGCAGGTCAGGAAATTAATCAGTCATGGCAGTATGTGGATGGAGAGCAGGGTGGCTCACACACCTGTCTGCTTTCTGTTCTGGCCTGGTGGGTTTGTGAAGGCCCAGCCAGTTGAAACAGCTCAGTTTTCATCTCCTGACTTACTGAAGCATTTTGTGTCAAACTTTGATAGCCCAAAATGAAGCACAGATATCTGCAGGGACAGCAAGAGCTGCTAGAAACTGATGGGGATTTTTCCCATGAAAAGGGTGAAGGGGCTCCACCTTTGCTTCCTCCTGGCCAGAGGAACCATCTGGGATGTGACTTCAGGGAACTCCAGCAAGAGCTGTAATTTTATCGAACCTAATTGAAGCAAGCCAACAGGTGGTCCTTTCTTAAGTAAAGCACCAAGGCTGACAGTAGGACAGAGAACCTTCCCCTGGCAGTTTCTCCAGCAGCTGTTGCCTTGAGCAGGGCAATATGGGGTTGCTCACCTGAAGAACACCTTAGCTGGAGCTGAGCATTGCTGGGAGGCAGTTTTCTTCCAGAAGAAGCTTGTGTTTCTTCCCTGAGGCTCTGCCTGCCACAGCCTTCACCTCTCTCTGCCCAAACCACACCTCACCTTGGTTGCAAGTTCTCAGATGGCACAAGTGCCTCTTTCACCCTTGACTTCCAGGCTCTTTTCACCCAGTGCCAACCTGGTTGCTGGGGTGCCAGGGCAGGTGTCCAGGCAGGCAGAGGAGCTGGTGCTCGTCTCCTGGGCTTTGCTGCCTCCCCGTGGCATGGCCACACTTCTTGACATTCTTGCCCCCATGCAAGGCCACGCAGGTGTCCCTTGGGCCAGACTGCTGGCTGTTATGTCATCAGGAAGCACTGAAGAGCTCTGCTTCTTTGGCTCTGCTCTCTAGGACTTGTACCTCTTCTGGGCACAGAGCTGTGCAGCAGCAGAACTGACTCTCTGCTGGCCTGGACAGGGTCAGCAGCCATGCTATAAGCCTATGGCTCTCTTCCTGCAGGAGCCTCCACTCTGGTCTCCTGCTAGGTCCTTTCTTCTTCCTCTTCTGCCCTTTGCCCTCCATCACACTACATCTCTTTTGATGCCGAAAATTCTGGAAAATAGGTGTCCTCGGCACAGAGTTAATAGAGAAAGATAGAGTTACCTTTAATTGGAAGCTTCCACACCTTCAGGATGTTCAATATGGATGCATGCACCCGCCCCAAGGGATTACATCTTTTATAGATTTTTATTGGTAATTAACATATTGATAAGTATGGCCAACCCTGGCACTAGGTTTTCCAGTGGCCCACCCCTGGTGGTCTTCAGCTTGGCCCCTTGTAGAGGGCCCACGTGGGGCTTGGCCCTCTTCTGTTGTTTAGTCTTCAGGGTATCTGCAGGTGGCTTCTTCAAAACATCATGTCCTTAGCAAGGCATGGGAAAGTCCAAAACAGTCCTTTAGGAACAGGCCTAGTGGCTTCTAATATGTGAACAATTCAGGAAGCTTCATATGTCTCTAATAATCCTAGAAATCTGCAGAATGTGCCCAAATCTTTAGGCATCACTTTTATAGCTTTTTTTTTTCCCCCTCTTCAATTCCTTTCCTCTCTGTTTCTTCCATGTCTTTCCTTTCCCTTAAAATGATCCAAACCTGTTCTCACTCCCCCATGGGGCTGGCACTGCTTGTCATTTCTCCACCATTANATCCAGTACCCGGGTTTCCTTCACTTTTCACCTCATCTGCCACCTCATCTTCACCAGACTATACCCTAGCAGGTTTTACTGCGAGTGAGGGGGCGGCCGGTGGCGTGAGGGGGGTGGGAACCAGGAGGGTGTGTAACACCCTGTATTTTTCCACTGTTATATATATATATATTTCTATGTTAAATAGTTATTCTTTATAACTCAGTCTCTGTGTTCAGTGATTTCTTTCCCCTTTGGAAGGGGGAGGCTCTAAAGGGGATTCCTTCTGAGTTTGTACTCCCAAACCAGGACACCTGCACAGCCACACTGGTGGGGTTGGCAGCTAGCTGGCATGGAAGGTGGCAGGGCACAGGATATGGAGGCTATTCCCAGAGGTACTTGGTGGTAGACTGGCTCCTTGGTGGGATGGATGAGCACCCATACCTTGGGACTGGCAGTGGCTCTGTTGTAGTTGTGGACTTGGTGGCTGTGGCTCCACAGCAGTGGAATTGGCCTCTGGTGGCAGCCCTGTGGTGTCCCTCAGGTGAAGTTGGTGGCACAGTGATGGCTCAGTAGTAACTTTGAGGTAGTAGTGGTGGCTCTGAGGAGGCAATGGAAGCTCTGTGGTGGCAACCCTGAGATGGCAGTGGAATCTTTGTGATGGTGTCTCTGAGGTGATAGTGGAAACTCAGTGGTGTCTCTGAGGTGGCAGTGGGCACTCAGTGGGTGACTCTGAGGTGACCATGGGGGCTCTGTGGCAGTGCTTCACCCGCACCCATGTAGCAAAGGAGGCTGTTGTGCTTCCCCCTGTGCTTGGCACTGGTGAGGCCACACCACGAATTCTGGGTTCAGTTTTGGGCCTCTTACTACAAGAAAGACATTGAGGTGCTGGAGTGTGTCCAAAGAAGTACAACAGAGATGGTGAAGAGTCTAGAGTGCAAGTGTTATGTGAAGCAGCTGAGGGTACTGGGGTTGTTAGTTTGGAGAAGAGGAGGCTCAGGGGAGACCTTCTCACTTTCTACAACCACCTGAAAGGAAGTTGCAGCAAAATGGGGGTCAGTCTCTTCTCCCAAGGGATTAACAACAGGACAAGAAGAAATGGCCTTGGATTGCACCAAGGGAGGTTCAGGTTGGATATTAGGAAAAATTTCTTCACTGAAAGAGTGATTAAGCATTGGAACAGGCTTCCCAGGGAAATGATGGAGTCACCATCCCTAAAGGCATTTAAAAAATGTGTAGACATGATTTAGTGGGCATGGTGGAATTGGGTCAATGGTTGGATTTGGTGGTCTTAAGGGTATTTCCCAACCATAACAATTCCATGATTCTATAATTGAATCATTGTTGGAGTTAGAGTCTAAATACTTTGTGTGGTGTCTTGTAACACCTGCCATTGCTACAACCTCAAATTGTGGTGTGACCTTGTCATTAAGGCTCTTCAGGTAACGAGCAATGCTGTTTGACATCAGTCTTGCTGTTTCCCTCTGCTTCCCTAGGTTCTAGCAGTGGTTGTGTGGTGCTTTCCCATGGAGAAAGGAATGCTTTTAAAAACCTGGAAGAAAATCAATTTTAAAACCACACAAATTGTTGGAGGGAATGGGCTGCTATAAAACTCAAAATTACTTTCAACTCGCTTTCTAAAGTAGAAGAGATTCGAAGTATAGGATAATGTTTAAAGCATTTTCTTGAGAGCACATCACCTTATCTGAGCTTATGTTATGTGGCTTAAATTATAGGAAGGAGGAATTTCTACACGTTAGTGTCTGGATGGTGTTCTGGCTATCCACAGATAAATAGATTTCAGATAAATGACTAGTGGATTTCAGTCTGTAGTTTTGCTTAGGGGTTAGATTATTTTTAAAGTACTTTCCTCTTTTTCTGTTGCAATTTTTAGCCATTTTGAACTTTATTTGAAAGAAAAGAGCCTATTTTGTCAAAGCTTTGGATCAAAGAATTGAAGTAGAGGCAACAGATCAAAAAACTCTTACCAGACATTGAGCAAGACACGTGGGAGTTTTAACTTCTTAGATATGTAAAGCCTGGATTTCCTGAGAAATTGTAATTATAGTTTTGCCACGATGACACACAGATGCTGCAGCTAATGTTGTGTCAGCAGTGCCATTAGAATATGCTCTTGTTTTGAATAGTTCAATTTAGCACAGTACAACGTACCTGATATATCTAGGAAACATGCTTTTCAGGTGTGAGAGAGCATGACTGAACTGCTAGCAAGAAAAGACCTTTCAGCAGCCATGAAAAGATTTTGAAAGCATATGACAGCTAAAACTGGGATGGCTTGGTGCCAGGCAGATGTTTGCAATTGAAGAGATGCTCCTGGCTGCACAAGGGGCAGTGGGGAGTGAAGGGTTATTGAGGTGGTCAGAGGATCAGCTTTTAGGAAGACATCTACTAGGTCCTGGGGAGCATCAAGCACTCCATTGCTAGCTAACAGAAAGAGGTGATAGCCCCACTCTACTCGGTGCTGGGGCAGCATCACATTGAGTATTCTGTGCAGTTTTGGGTACCACAATATAAGAAGGATAACAGGTTGTTAGAGTGCAGGGGAGGGCCATAGAGATGGTGAAGGGTCTAGAGGGGAAGCCATATAAGGAATGGCTGAAGTTGCTTGGTCTGTTCAGCCTGGAGAAGAGGAGACTGAGGGGAGACCTCATCACAGTTTCTTACTTTCTCACCAGGGATGAAGGAGGGGCAGGTGCTGATCTATTTTCTCTGGTGACCAGTAACAGGAGCCTAGGGAATGGCATAAAGCTGTGCCAGGGGAGGTTCAGGTTAGATATTAGGAAAAGGCTCTTCACCTGGAGATTGGTGGAGCATTGGAATAAGCTCCCCAGGGATGCAGTCAAGGCACCAACTCTCACTGAATTCAAGAAGCATCTGGACAATGCTCTTAGACACATGGTGTGACTTTGGGCCTGTCCTGTGCATAGACAGGAGTTGGACTTAATGATCCTTGTGGGTCCCTTCCAACTCAGGACATTCTGTGACTCTGTGATCTCATCTACTTGTGATGAGCTGAACTGCTTTTTCCCCCACCTGCCTGGAGAACTCTGGGCAAAGTGCTCTGAGCAGGAAAGGATTGAAGACTGCAAACATGGCATACAGACAACCTCCTGTCCACAGCCACAGAAGATGGAGTGTGACACTAACAGGGCTCCAGGCAGTTTCACTGCTTTTCTTCAGGATCCCTCAGGCAACCAAGAAACTCCTCAAGTGCAGATTGTTTCACACCATTGGCTGTTGCTCTAGCAGAGCTGACTGAAAGCTTGGGCTGCTGTTGTGTGCTCTCTGGGTTCCCTTCCCTGGGCAATGACAGCCTCAGCTATCCACAGCAAGCTTTCCTGCCCAGGGATAAGGGTCTGGGCTCACACCATTAAGAGAGGACAGCCCTGGAGTTTGTGTGCTGCTCATCATTTTGAGGAGAGTGGGAAGGCAGAGGTGCTGTCGGCAGAGTGGGAGGCCAGGGAAGAGTGAAGTGCTCTGCAGTAAAGCCCTTGGCTCAGCAGCTGGGCTGAATGCAAGAGAGAGGGCCTCTTTTCCTGTCTTTTACACCAACCTGGAGACCATTTCTAATTGCTGGATGGGAGCACCAAACCACTCACTGAGTTGGACACTGACACTGGAGTGAGCTCCCCACCATGCTCTAGGAAACTTTGCTGGAAACCTGGCCACATCCCAGCTGGGGTGGCAAGAGAGTAGGATTCCCTTTGTGCTTAGCAGTTCTCCCATCTCTGTATCAGCTCCAGCACGCTCAGACAAGCTGTTATACTCATCTGCCTGGGGAATTGCTGAGAAAACATTGGAGGCCTGGTTTTGTTCTTTCTTTTGGGTCGTGTGTGTCAGGGTTGTTGTTTTTTTTCATTTGCAGTTACAAACACCAGACTCTCCTTCTGTGCAGCTGGGAGAGTGTGACAGATGGATGTTTTTGAGCTGGACACTGAGTAGGGGGTTGGTTTATTTTGAGATAAGTGCTCAGGAGGGACGTTACGGGGGTGTGAGTGAATACAGAGGGAGCAAGGCAGCAAAGAATGAGGCCTGCTGTGGGCAGGCTTAGTACACACTTCCCCCATCATGGGAACTCAGGCAGCAGCCACATGATTTTGGTTCTAGGCAGAGATTATCAGTCCTGCTAAATTGGGAGTGGGCACAATTACTCACCCTGCTAAATGTCCAAATGAACCTCATGTCCTGGAGTTAGCTTTTTTGAATTGGATGGATTTAGGATTCTGGTAGTTCCGAGAGGTAAAACTACAGCAAGTCTTGTCTCCGCCTCACCCCTGCTCCCAGGAAGGGGATGCTCAGGTGACACATCAGGAGAGCCACTTCAGGGGGCTTCTGCCTTGCTGCTGTTCTCTATGCTGGTGCAGCAGGCACGAAAGAGTCCAGCAGTGATTCATCAGGAATCCTTGGATCTTGGCTGATACCAATCAATCCTGCTGGGCTGCTAAAATAGATATGGCCAGAGCATAAAATAGCTAATAAAAACCAAAATCCTCCATGGAAAATTCATTCTTCAGGGTCTGAGATTCCAGTTGCAGTGCCAAAGAAAAGCTGAGAGGAGAAAGATTTGAGATTTTCGAGCTTGAAGGAGGGGAGAGAGTGTTATTGATCTTGTCTCCCAGGTCTCTCCAATCTGTTCTCTTACTCTGTTTCACTTAAAGAATTCGCATCATGGTAACCTTGATTTATTATCTGATTTCTTTTCTGATTCAACCTCTCAAAATTGTGCACTGGCTTGAACCTGCAGTAATAAACCAGCACAGTTATTCCCTTTTATCTCTAGCATGCATGTAATGCTTTTTCTGCTCTGTGTACCTGATTCATTCTTGCAGACAGGCAGCAAGGTGAAGTTTAGAAAAAAATGCCCTCCCTAATCAAGAGTATAGGATGGGCAGAGTTTTCACTCTGTTGAAGAGCAGAGCAGAGAGGGCATGGCAGGAAGGGATGCTGTGTTGTCATGTCCATGTCAGGAAGGGACTCCAGAGAGCTACTGTACTAGCTGTGACCTGCAAGACCAGGCAAGATCTTTCTAACACTAAGCTGAGGCAAGCTGGAAGACTCCTGCCTAGCAGCCTGGTGTGGTGGCTTGGCCTCCAGAATTGAGGCAGATGTGTGGGTCCTGGCAAGGGTGCAGGACACAAACTGTTAGTCAGGTAGGGCTGGATGAGGAATCTAGGTCTAACCTTGAGCAGAAATTGATGAGTAAGCTCTATTGTGCTCTGAGTAGCCTTGAGAGACAACGTGGAGAGCTTTGACTCATAATTTGTAGGAATAAGCTCTGCTGGTGTGTCTACATCATTACATTGGCACATGTGTGTGCAGGCTGGAGGGGCTTGTGTCACTTTAGCTGTGCTAATTAGTTACAGTAGTCATCTCTGTGTTTAGACAAGCCTAAAATTAAGGGTTACATTGTCATGGTGCCAGAAGTCCAAGGGCTGCTCTTAATTAGTATCTCTCAGGACACAAGGGTTTTTTCTAAAATAAAGCCATGCAGCTGTGATATTTGCCTGGACTTGTGTCTCCTGAGGTGGAAGAGTAGAAATTATTTGTGAGTTGAACTCACCAGCAAAAATATCCCCTGCAGGAGGAGAGAGAGAAGCTTCTGGCTATATTTTAATATTCGTTAGGCGATGCTTAAACATCTCTCCTGAATTATTTAAATGAAAGAGTCAGACTTTACACCTGGGACTAGCTGTATTGGTATCTAGGCTGTAACCTACTCCCACCGGAATGAATTTTGACAAAGGTTTTAAGTGATTTGGGTACAGAAAATGCAGCCCTTCTGTTGTAGTCCCAGTTTACTCAAATTCTCCTGGTGGTCTTTTGATGCTGCTACAGCTCCAGGAAGCCCCTTTTGCTCTAGGAAAGCAGCTTTTCATGCATATACTGCTGGCTTTCCCCCTCCAAATCCCATTTGGAATAATAAAGCACTCTAGTTCCCTAGGGTTAGTGAGCCATTGAGTCAGCCATGTGAGACCAATGGTCCTCCTGGCATGACAGCAGCCCTTGGTACGGAAGCAGGGGGTCTATCCTACCTTGTTACTCACTCATCTTCTTAGCGAGTCAACAACATCCAGTGTGGTGGGAGGGTGTGGAGGAGTGCCAAAGATGTGGTGTTTAGCAGGCTCAATGTCTTTCCATTCTAGCAAGCCCAGGGTTGCATGAAGCATTGTTCTCCTATCACCAACCATAAGAAGATGGATAAAGCAAAGAAGAGTTTGATCAGTTCTCTGGATATCAGCAATGAGGCTTCCTGCTTGGACTGCGATCCAGGAACAAGTCTGTGGCTTCCCAGTAGCAGCAATCAGGGGCCAAAAAAACACTCAGCATTTAGACAAAAGGCATTTTGTGCTGATGTTCTCACTCGAGGAACTGACAGCATCTCAGGGGTGAGTGTAAAGAGTAATTCTTTTTCTTCCACTGTCCTTCTAAAATGGAAAGACCTGTGGTACACCTGATATGGAGAAATACAGCTTTCATCTCTGATCCTAGCACTTCATCTTGATCAGAGGCCTTTGTGCAAGACTTAATCCTTACAAACTGAAAGCATAAAGCTTTTCCTGATCATAGTTGTGCTGCTTTCCTCAGTGGCCAGTGCTATCACTGTCATGATGTTGCCCAGGTTTAGGATGCCATCTTGACATGGCAGGTATGTGGTTATGACTGCAGATGATATTTAGAAGTAAAAGTCTAGTGCCTGTCTGCCTAATCAGTCCCCAGTCAGCATCTTAAGCTGATATCAGGTTGCATTCAGCTGACAAATCTCCTAGCTCCCTATGCACTGAGCTGAAGTTTTCAGGTATCTGTGCCTCTTTGAGCCTTTTCTGACTGTTATTCACACTCTTAATTGTCCATAAAGCTCTGGTAAAATGAGTCTTATAGTCTCTGTCTCTCTCTCTCTGAACCTCCATAACCCACCCTCCCATTGTGCTACAACTGTGCTTTGTTATCTCTGACACTTCCCTCACATGCTGCATTTCAGGATGTTTCTGGTGACCCCCGGATGTACCATGCTTTGCTAAGACAGGCAGATCTCGAGCAGCACACCCCTAAAGGTAAATATACTGAGAAGAAACATGACCTGGTGGGAAATGGGCCATAACTGCTCAGGTTGCTTATAGTGAGCATGCTGAGAACTGGGCTGATGACTCCAGGTTAGTGCTCTGCTTTCATTCTCCTTTCCATGCCCAGGAATGGCGCTGAGCTGCTTGAATGTCCTGTGAAAAGTGAATTTCATTTAGAGGTGATATGACTGGGTGGTAAAAACATGCTCCGTTTTCTCCTGGGTACATCCACTTCTACTAGGGTTCAGGGTGGACTACATTGCTGCCCATGGGAGTTTTGGTCCCATATGCTATATGGCAGGAGAACATGGAATTTGCAGGTGTTGTCATTGTGTACAGAGCCAATGATGCCCCTTCCCAGTAAAAATGGGACCCACCTATGTGAGCTGTTTTCAGGGTCTAGGTACCCAAAGTAAAAACCATAGTCCTCTCTTGTTTATCCATTTTGCATCCAGCTGCACCCCAAAGCAGCTTGTTCTCCCTAGATGCGTGGTAAGCTGCTGGTCCCACCTGTGTGGGTCTCTTCAGCCTGGAGAAGAGGAGACTGAGAGGAGACCTCATGAATGTTTATAAATATGTTAAGGGTGAGCGTCAGGAGGGAGCCAGGCTCTTCTCAGTGTCATTCAATGTTAGGACAAGAGGGAATAGGAGCAGGTTGGATCACAAGAGGTTTAGTATTAACACGAGGAGAAACTTCTTTACAGTAAGGGTGACAGAGCACTGGAACAGGCTGCCCAGGAGGCTGTGGAGTCTCCTTCTCTGGAGACATTCCAGAGCTGCCTGGATGCATTCCTGTGTGACCTCACCTAGGTGATCCTGCTCTGGCAGGGGGGTTGGACTAGATGATCTTTCTAGGTCCCTTCCAACCCCTGACATTCTGTGATACTGTGATTCTGTGTTCGAGAGCTTGTGGTACCATGGAGGCTCAAACATAGGGACAGAGGATGGTTGAAAAGTTTGCCATCACTCTCCTGGCCTCTGGAGCACTCCCAGGGATATATATCTTAGGCTGGCAGCGGGTGGGGAGAAAGTGTCTGTGAGAGGATTTTAGTCTTAGAGAAAGATGGTAACTATATATACCACCTTCCTGTGTTTAGAAGTGACATTTATTTTCATGAGTGAGGACAAATGACTGCATCCTCAAGTGAATCTTGACAAGCTAGACTCATCCCTAACAAGTGGAGACAGATCTCTATTTATGATCTGCTGCTTCTTCAAGGGGGAAGAAGCTATCAAGCTGGAAATGTAAATGCAAATGAAACGCTAAGTATTGACATAAATAGTTGAAAGTGCACCAAGTGCCATAATGGATGGTGCCATGGATTTTGTGACAATGAAGTGACAAAATTAGAACAGCTGTGCTCCCTGACAGCAAACATAAATCAGGGCCATTCCATAAAGACCCCAAGCAAGAGATATGCAGGAGGTTAAGGAGCTGCGTTTTATGGATTCCTCAAAATTATCATAAACATGCATGTTGGTACAGACAATGCAAATATTTGGGATCGTGTTCATTCCAGGCTAGGTGCCTTTCTTAACAGAGGAGAGTAGAGAGAGAGGAGCCATTTCAGTGGCCATTTCCTTTAGTCCCTAAGCAGACAATATATAACTACAAGGACTGAGTCAGGGGCCTCTTAAGAAGCGCAAAGGAATGAGCTCTTGCAGGACCCTTTCTGTACCTGATCATCCTGAACTGTGTCTGGCTTCAGCACTATTGGCTGCTCTGCACAATCCCTTTGAAATCAAGGGATCACCTCTGTTACACAAGCAGAAACACGGAGCAAGGTAAAGGATTTGTTCCAAGGCTTGACATCCAAAACACCCACAAGCCAGAACCTTAAATTTCTCCTTAGTAGAGTGTGAAAGTTCATCAAACGGAAAGCTCTCACTCCTCTAAAATTTATTTTTAGCTCAATGCTTGGTTCTATCTAGAGAATAGTGCTTTTTAAAGCTTGCATGCAATTACTTAATTTAGGTTAAGCTTCAAATTCCCAGTTTGCTGCTGTTCTGTTATTTGTGGCTCGTTTAGCAATATAAACAGTTTGGTTTATTTATGGGGTAAATGACATGGTTTAATTTAAGCCAGTTCTTGGAAATGTATACTTTTTGCTTGGTCCAAATTTCCATTGAAAACATTGGCCAAATTGTGAGATCGTTAGCTGTTGAACTCATTTTTTTTCTCACACCACTGCTAATATGAGTGGGAGGTTCTCCTGAGCAAAAACTGAGGAGAGAGATGTCCCAAATACAGTGTGAATAGGGAGTTCAGCACATAAAGATGACCTGAGCAGCTTGTTCTCTCCTGCAGTCTTCACAAGCCCATCATCACCATCTTGACCAAGTTCCTCCCAGCTATGACTGACTCTTGGTTTCAAGGCACCCCAGGGAGGTAGGGGAATCCCACCCCTTTCTGAGAGTGAGGGAAGTTGTGCACAGGAGACAGTAGCTTGCCTGTGGTCATGTAGAGAGTCACGTAGCAAAGCTGGAACAGAGCAGAGTTCCTTAGAGCCAGGTCAGTGCCCCACCTCCTAATAAGGTGCATGACAGTAATTCTCAGCGGAGGCCTTTTCTATGCCATCAGTTGGATACTGGAAAAGGATAATGACATATTTTAGCAGGAAAAAAAGGTCTTCCTTTTTGTTTCCCATTTGATGTCTGCTTTATTTCTCTCACAAATCTAGTGAAATGGTTTCTGCAGGCAACCCAGGAGACAACACAGTCCTCCTGTGTGTGTGAATATAAAGCAGAGTGATGTCTGCTGGGTTCAGATGTGTGTTCTGATTTGTCTCGTAGTCACAACCTTCACAGTGCCTGAGGATTTTGGAAGTGTCCTGGATAAGCAAGTGATTGGACCAACCACTGAGAACCTCATCAAGTCAGATTTCCCAGTACAATCATTTAAACCCAAAGTGCAGATTGCCTTCCAAGGGCTTCCAGGGCAGTGCCCTCGGAAGATTGAAGTAGAGAGGTAAGCAACCAGAAGGTGGCTGGAGACATCATTATGAAATGGACACAGCAGATGAGGGGGTTCATTTTTTGCTTTTAAGACATGGCATGTCAAAAATCTTGAGGAAAATACTATCCTGTAAGACAGTGATCTCAAAAGCAATGTGTGTGCATTGCAGGGAGTGCACAAGGCAATTCACTGGGCTGCAGGAAGAAAATATTTGTTTAAAATAGTATTTATTCCAGCTTTTTTTTTATTCTTTTCTAATTTCTGATTTTCTGTGTGCTCTGTAATGTATATTATCTATTAGTACAGTAGTACCTGTGTAAAATTTATAAATGGGACTAGGTGATCACTGTCAGTCCCTTCCAACTGAACTACTCTGTTTTACAGAGGAAGAAATACACACGTATATGATGTGAGTTCAAAAACTTTTTTACTGGTAGGGATACATGATCAAGAAGTGAAGTTACAGGTATGGGAGCCCTTCTGGGCACATTAAATATTTATTTTCCACTCCAATTCAACCAGGAGAAGACGAGTGTATCAGACCTTTGATATTGCTCAGCTCTTAGCCAGCAAGGGGATAGACTCTGATCAGCTGATGCCAAGGCACCATGATCCTAACAATATGCCAACTATTGGGGAGAAGAAAGATCCTGTCTTCCCCATCTACCTCCCATTACAGGTGAGAAAGTATGTTTGGCACTTGTGATCTGTCTGTTGCTTATACCACAGGATGTTTCTGAGACTTGCCAGACACTTAGCCATCTTTCATGCAAGAAGCAATAAAACAGGGAAATGCTATAGAGCAGGCTTGGGCCCCGAAGGATCTCTACAAGATGCTGAACATCTTCTGCAGGGTGCCTACAACTGCTATCAGAACTAATAGTCCTTGAGGTTGCTCCTCACTGTAATTTGTGTGTCCAAAGAAGTGGTGTTATATTTCCTTCCAGGCACAGTAGCCAGCAGTATTATTGTGTGAGACCAATCCAGGTGGTGTCTCTTCTCTCTAGGAAAGGGCTAGAGGTACAGATATTGCTGTTTGGGAAAAGATTGATGATCAAAGATCAGTACAACTTTTGCACCTGGACTGTTTTCCCTTTTTGTAGCCCCTTTAGGAACTGCATGTTTATTTTCCCCCCATGAAGTTTTGTGTCAGGTATTTTCTTCTCTCTGAACTAAGACATCATTTGGCTCGTGTCCTTGCTTTTCAGATCTTTGACAATGCTGAGTATGACTGTCGAACTTCAGAAGAGTGGATCTCACTAGGACTGGAGCCAGGTTCCCAAGACAGAAAACCAGTGCCTGGGAGAGCACTTTTACCTACAGATGATGTACTGGGACACGGTAAAGCTTGAAAGAGTTACTGTACAAGCAAGACAATATTAACAGTAACAGACTCATTCAGCAGAAGGGAGCATGCAGATTCTGACAAACACAGCTCTTAACAGCAGAGAAACAATAACTCATTCTGACCAGGCTCAGGCAGACAGTAGCCTTAGCACTCTGATCAGTAAAGTCCATTTGTTGTAGCGTCCAGGAGAATGGAGTAACCTTGATTTAACCTTTGTTTAATCCTTGATTCTCTCAGAGGACCCCAAAAATCAGAAGTTAATCTACAAATGGATTGATGTTGGTGTTCTGGATTATGACAAGGAGACAGAGCTCTACTTGGTCCATAAAGCAGCTAAGAAGGGGCTGGTGCGAGATGAAGAGGGAAGACTCATCCTCAATGGAGGGGTAACTCCAGAAGGTGTGTTTCAAGTAATGCCTGTTGGGACCTGGCATACACTTGCTCTGAAACCCAACACAGTACCCATTGTGTTCCTTGGTAGAGATGGGAAGGACATCAAGAAATCATTTAATTCATCTCCCTATTGTCACTCTGGACATGTCTCTTAAACCACTCCTGAAAAACCTCTAGGAGTGAGAACTCCACACCCTAATTTGATAACTATTTGAAGCCTTGCCTTTGGAGATACCTTTCTTTTTTCTTTGTCTCCCATCTTTCCTGCCTCCAAAACAAGTTAAATGATGGTCTTTCTGGACCAATGCCAGTTTGAGAGGATATGTTGACAGATTAAGATGAAGTACCCTCCTTTTGAAAAGTTTGGAAATGCTGCTAGTTCTATGCTCCTTGTCTCCTGGTGTCCTGAACTTTGTTCCTTCATTTTGATTGCCAGTAACTCAACTCAATTATATTATCCATCACAAAGCTGCTGTCAGCATTGCAAGGTGTTCTGAGTTTCTTGTTCCCCGTAGACTCTTGTTGAGATTTACTTTCATTTCCCAGGAAGAGCTCCGTTGTTGCCATGTCAGTACTGGGTGCCACGAGTTTGCCTGCTGTTTCTGGCTGAAGATCCCCAGGTGTTTGCAGAGAGAGTGGTTTCTGCTCACAGCTTGCGTAAGAAGACAGAGGCACTGCTACTCTATCACCTGTATGTGGACTGCATGCCCACAGATGGGCTAAACAGCATCAGTGAGAAGAGCCTGGGGAAAATGAAGCTGTTGGTTATGCATACTCCCAAAATGAAGAAAGAGAAGAGGTAAAGGGCACAAACTAGAACACAGGAAGAACACCTAAACATAAGGAAAAACTTATTTCCTTTAAGGGAGAGAGAGCACTGGAACAAGCTGCCCAGAGGGGTTGGGGAGTCTCCTCTAGAGACTTTCAAAGCCTGCCTGGATGCAATCTTGTGTAGCCTGATCTAGGTGAACCTGCTTTCCAGTGAGGGGGGTGGGGGTGGTAGACTACTAGATGATTCCCAGAGGTCCCTTCCAACCCCCACCATGCTGTGATCCAGTAAAGGATCAAATACATGTCTGGGGTCTCAGCCTTCAGTCCATTAACGTTGTAGGGTTTCAAAGGGATACAAATGAGTGGTGATGGAGGCAGATCTTGAGTATCCAGCTGATAAACTGTGGATCTCATCTGCTTTCCAGTCTGTGCATACTAGCCCCTTGCCCAGTGTCATCAGAAGTGGGTAGGACAAAAGCCCCAGGGATTGGTGATCTATTAGTATTCCCAGATGAAGCAGACTTACTTCATATGCAGATCCACTGAGCCACACTTACACCTGCAGTTAAGTGTCCTTCAGCAGCAGGAAGGTTGGACGGAAATGGCATGGTTGACCTTGCTGTCTCCCTGTGATTTCAGGGAACAGATCACTCATTGTTGAATTGATCTGGAGGCCACCAGCTCTCTCCTGAGAGTTGGCTGTTGTCTGCTGGTGACTCTTCTACTACTTATTAACAGCTACTAAAATCAAAAGAAGATCTGCACAGCATGAAGCAAACACCTGAATATAATCGAGTGTCTCTTTGAGATGCAGTTTGTATCAGGAAGGCATTTGAAGAGTCTCTGGGCTGATGAATCATGAGCCACTCGGGGTGTTGCTGGGAATTAGCCATGACTGATTGCCCTGCTCAGAGACAGGAAGGCACGCAGGGCTGCATGGTCTGCCAGCCTAAACTAGAGAGTAGAGCAGGAGAGGAATTAGTCTCTGTTTGTGAGCAGAAACACAGTTATAAAGAAAAGCACCCTGCCTACTTGAGGTGAAAGATGATGATCTCCTAGGCAAACAGAGCAGGGTTTCAGCACTCATACATATTTTGGCTGAGGAAACTGATTTCAAGAGGTGTTCAGCACGACAGCTCGGTTAGCCCAACTTTTCCAGAACTGCTAGCTAGCTTCCTCAGTTCTTGATTTTTTCCCCTCTTCATCCCTGTAATGCTTCTCCCTCTGCACACCCCCAGCAGAGATTTTGCGTTGATCTGAAATGACACTTGCTTCTGTCATTAAGTGTCCAGTTGAAAGCTTTGCAGGCTGCTTCATGGTCTGCACAGCTTTCCTAATGCACTCAGTATGAGGAGAGCTTCTGGGTTAGCAAATCTAGGAGGGAGGGAGTGAAGGGTAGCCACAGACACACTTCTGCTCAAACACTGGGTTATCACTGTTTCTGTGTCTTGTAACAGGATGTTAGACCTTATGTGCTGTCTGGAGAAAGAAGTGAGATTAGACTATGAACGCACCATGAACAGGATCAGCTTTGACAGAGTTGTCACTTCCAAACCTGAGACATTTTTTTATGTCACCCTGCCAGACAAAGAGGAGCAGAAAGTACCAGAGAAAGGTATGGGACATAGTGATGCAGTTCGAACTTGGCTTGATTATAGTACCTCTTGTCTCTGGTAGGATTCATGCTTTGTTGCAAAAACTCTCGGGTTCATGTTAATGGTTAGGGCTCGTAAGGGGCAGCAGCAGGAGATTATATGAGACTTTTTGAGTATGTCTGCTCTTTTTTAGGGTATATTTGCATGTTCATGTTACCTCAGTATGACACATTACCATCCATCAGCTAAGCTGCAGTAACTGCACATACACCCTTAATGGCACCAAATGCACGTCAGAGTAATTAGCTCAACTGCTTTCCAATCTGCACTGTGCTGTGGCTGGCTGCCTTCTGTTTGCTGTGCTCAGCTGTAGCACACTTCTGGTATGAAAGAAGGCTCAGGCTCTTCTAGAGTCCTGAACTGCAGGAAAATGACCACAGTAAAAAAGATGCTAGGAGCATGCTTTGTGCTCTTTGATCTTGCAAAGGCTGGAGCATCTTGAGGTGGTTCACAAGTGGCCTCTCCTAGATGGGATGACACAGCTGTGCCTTGAAGTCTCAGTGGGAAGATTCGTCATGTCCAATGTTCTTTCTCATGGAAACTTCATGAGCCAAAGCCTCAGGAAGGTCAGGCACCAAGAGAGTCCCTCAACCCCTAATGGGAGGCTGCGGAAAGTCTCTGCTGCAGAGCAGAAACTCTTTGATCCAGCCATCTGCTGAAACTGCTACATGATAACACCTGTGCATCAGAGGAGAGTCCTTTTCACAAGCACCATCCCGAAGGGAGCTATGCTCTTCTCTAAAACAGAAGATGGAATGGCTCTTGCAGGCAGTAACATGTTCTCTTTTATTTTTTTTTTGTGCCAGGGCTCATCTGGATCCCAGACTATCCTTTCAATAAACAACAAGCAGTTTTCAACTTTGCCTCACTCCTGACCAGACCAGAAGTCATCCTTCTTCTTTCACAGGTGCAAGATGAGTGCAACAAAGCAGCCACCATGAATCTGTTTAACTCAGTCTTAGCCGAGCATGTCTGCTTGGAGAAGTTTGAACAGATCCAGACCCAGACCTTCACTCAGGTGAGCAGAGGAGGCATGGGGGGTGAACACATGGAGTATTAGACAGACACAGCAGCTGCAGGTCGATCTCTGGAAATGGATGAGCTTTCAAAGGAGACATTGTGTGATGAACAGGGAAGAATTTGCATTTGTGTGCCAATTTTTTTGTGATGAGGGGAGAATAGGTTGAAAGAGTCATGGTCCTCTAATTAACATCAACCAATGCTGACCATGCTCTTAGTTATGTGTTGAATAAGTAGCCACATAGGGCTACAGCTCCTCTGCTCTTCCTGATCTCCATGCAGATAAGTCTTGGTTGGCACTTAACAGTTTCCAATGTTTTAGTTTCTGTTTCCCCATCCCTTCAGCTGCAAGACACAAGAGCTTTGATTCCTCCTGAAGCACTCATGGGGGAAATGCTTTTCTACACTCCAAATTCTTTAATTAAATTATTGTGCGTGCAATGCCAGCAGATAAAGGCAAAAAACTGCAACTCTGTGGTAACTCCTCCTCCCAGAAGATCTTTATGCCCTCTAAATGAGGGCAGCACGTTGCACCCTGGATGTGGCCACATGGCATAGCTTGCACCGGGTTACTCAGTAAATCAGTGGCAAAGGACATGTGCTAGTCCTTCCCAGTCCCATGCTGGTTCAGCTAGACAGTGCTGTCATCCACTGCCTGACTGAGATTGTTTTATTCCACACAAACGGCAGCTGCCTGTGGAGCGAAAGTGACACTTGGTGGTATTTTAATAAATTAAAACACTGCAGACTGCTGCTGCCCTTGGCTTCTTCCTCTCTTTCTCCTCACTTGTCAAGAGAAGACAACGTTCTGTCCTTTACTTGCTCATCATACCGTCTCCACAACTTCTTATGAGGGACCCTGACACAGACAGCTCCAGGGGTGCTGCTGTATAGAAAAGATAATAAAAAGGAAACGCTGTGTATAAAAAGAAAGAAGAGAGCATTCCCTTTTTTTAATATCAGGCTTTCATTTTGTAGAGCTTTTGTCAGTGAAGAAGATGTGTTGCCAGGTTCAGATGCCACATATGTGTGCATGAATTACAGAGTGTCATGGCTCTAAGAGGATAGTTGCCTTTACTGCAGAGAAAGGTCCAGCAATCCCAGCTAGCAGCTAACCTCCACATACTGCTTTCCCATCAGCCCTTGGAGGATTACACAGCTTGCTTTTTTCCTTTGCCCTAGGTTCAGATGTTCCTCAAGGATACTTGGATATGTACTCTAAAAACTGCCATAAAGAGCAACCTGAGAGATGTAGGCAAAGATTGGTACAACCTGGAAGAGAGCCACTGGGATGCCTACCAGATGTCCAAACTGCATAAGCTGATGAAGCGCATCACCTTCATGCTTCAGGACTCTGTGCGGTATCTGGTCCAGAACTCACTGATCAGCTTCACCCAGTTTCTGCTGGATGCTTGCCATGGTATCCTGAATTGCTCAAAGGACATGGAATGGGGAGATGACCTCATCAATAGTCCCTACAGGTAAGGAAAGGAAGGGAGAGGAGGGGGAAAAGGGTGGAAAGAGCAGGAAAGTGTAGTGCCATTGTCTTTCTACTGACTGTTTTTGCAAGCAAGTTTTAGACTGGGGGGGGGGCTTTAGGCAGAACTGCCTCCCCTAGTCCTCCACCTGACACATTTGCTTGAGTATGGAAAACTGACACAGAACTAGCTGCTCTGTTAGCAGAGATTTTGAGTTGTTGTTAGTGATATGAGGCAGCCCATCAGAATCAAGTTCTGCTACGTTGACATACTATTCTAAAGATTAACCACTTCCAGCATGTTCAGGGAAGCAAATTTCTACTAGTATTTTTCTGGAGGCTAGGAAGAATACCACCAGGATTCTGGCTGCTTAATTCCATTCTTGGATTAAACCTCAGAAGTAGGATCTAGCCTGGGATCTCTAAAGAGTACCAGATTCAGGTTGTCACAGTGCCATTGGGTATTGATTGAAGGATTTCTGTCTCTCATTGTATTAAAAACTGAAGATCTAGAAATTGAAAACAGGAGGAAGAGGAACAAAAAATCTGCCACTCACATGAGGCCTTATACCTTGAAATCAGTGCAAGTCTTGATACTGACTTCAGCTGCTCCTGAGCCATGCTGGTAACATACAACATTAGTAAATACTGAATATAACTTATGTAAGGTGCATTTGCTGAGTGTATTTGAGATGCTGAGTGCCTGGTTTGAAAAGCACCTTGAATTTTTCTGTAAATAGCTCCAATTCTCAACCTTAGGTTATGACTTTTGGGGATCCTGGTATGTCATGATTTGACACTTCCTTCACCTTTGATAGACAGGAGTTCTCAGTATCTGTACCAGTAAATGTAGAACACAGTGTTTCATACCTTCAACTGCATGGGACAGTCCTCCTCTCCTCTGCTTTCCTTTCTTGCCCACTAGGTAAAAATACTAAAAATAGTACCAGTTCCAGAGCAATACACTTTTGTGCCATTATCTCAAAAAGCATCCCTGTTCTTCCTTATTTCTTCCCACTGCAGGCCTCAAAGGAATGCACTCTTCATAACAGACCTTGTGCTAGACAGCAGTGGTGTTCACTTCAGCCCCTCTGTGGAGACCTTTGAGAAGTCCCTCATTTCTCTGTTCAACAAGGGAATTCTGGGGACTCACACTATCCCACAGCTGGAGAAGGTGAAACTCTTCTGCATCAACAGTGATATGGCTGTGCAGGTCTCAGTGCATAGACACCCCTGAGCTTGTGCTGAGGGAGAGAGAGGCAGTAGTGAGATAGGTAATTGGGGAATCCTGTTAATTTAATGTGGTCACAGCACTGCACTAATGCAGTTCTATTCTGACAGAATTTCTTCAAGTTCCCCAACCCTGTAGCTACTTTATCTGGTTGCTGTCTGTCTCTTCTTTGGTGCTGCAGGTTCTGTGGAGCTGTGGCCTGGTTGCCCTAAGAGCAAGGCAGCTGGTAAAAGCAGATTCCTAAAGGAAACAGCACCTATTCTAGTGCTATCAGTCTGGTGCAGATCTCTTCTGCATACACATCCTTGTTACTGTGAAAGACCTATGTGCCTAGATCCTCCTTCTTTGAGGGGTACTATGAAACAGATAAAACCGTTTCTGATACAATATGGAAGAATGATTACGTGGCTCAAAAAGGTTCCACCAGTGATTGTTTCACCCCTGTCCTGAGGAGGCATGGTTAGCTCTGCTAGTCCTGAAAGACCTCCTTTCCTCTTCCAGTATGTGTTGGAGAACATGCTTATCACAGGCATCCCCTTGCTGGACTCTGTGGGCTTGCATGAACCAGAAGTGGAAGATCTGCGTGAGACTGTGCGCTCTGCCATTCAGAAGGCTCTCATCCCTCTCCAAGCCTATGCCAAGAGATATGAGAAGTTCTTAGAGCTGAATAACAATGACGTCCACTACTTCCTAAAGTAAGTGGCTTCTGACAATGGCACCTAGAACCTAAAGGGCAAACCTTCTCAGAAGCTGTTGTGTGAGAATGTGTCTGAGACCACGAATGGGTGTGACATGCCCCAGATGTGAGATTAGGCAGCCTTCAGCCCTGGGCAATGGCCCATGCTTTCAGAGGACATTGGTGGTGGCAGTGAGAATTTCTTCCTGCCTCTGAGAGCAGTCACATTCCTGTCATGTTTGTAAGTGTAATTGGAGATATTAATGGCCCTAAAAATGACTCATCCTGTTTGCAAATCCAGTTAGCATACTTGACTCTGACCTCCTTCAAATAGTGTCTGCTCAGGCTGATAACATTCTGTAGACAGGAACCTTTTCTTTTGTTTCAGCCTCACTGTTGTCACTGACAAAACTCTTTGCATCTATGCTGTCCTTTAGACTCCATTACTTTAGAAGTTTTCTTTTTAGGCCTCATGTTTTCTCCAAATAGTGGGACTGAAGCCCTTTTTTTGTTATTCCGGTTTAATCAATTTACAGATCCCACCTGACAAATTCCTGTCTCTTCCCTGAACACACTGAAGTGTCTGACCCTCCCCATGGTGCCTCCCGATCTTGCCCTGTTTACACCAGTGCTTTCATTTGCCTCTCCCTCTCTTCTTGCCTTATTACCTCTTTCATCTCTTCTTTTCCACTCCTCTTTTGCAGCTAAAATATTTTGTGCTCTTATTCCACCCCACATCTATTGTGCTCTAAAACCCATTGTAGATCTGAGTCTGTCCCTTCCCTTGGTTCCCAGCCATGTTCCTCAGCTACACAGTTAGTTCCATGTCCTCTCCTACAGACATCATCTGAAACTGGAGGCCCCTCTTGCCTGCTAGATGGGTGTAGCTGCAGTGCAGGTAGGTATAGGCAGCTTGACTTCCTCTGCTTGGTGTTGGTAACTGTAGCAGTGAGGACACCAAAGCAGAGCCTTCAGTGCAGGCTGGTCACCCAAACAGATGGACTTTACATGGGATGTTTTTGCTACTGTAGCATCCTATGCTCAGTTAAAGCTAGCCCTCCTGTGCTTGACTGTAATACAAACGCTCCTTACTATCTATGTTGGCATACCTTTGGTTGTAAGGTCTGGAAGGCATTGGTACCCTCGCAGTCTCTGCTTGCAGAAAGGCAAATACATTCAATTAGATGCATGGGCAACCTGAGCTAGTTGAAGATGTCCCTGCTTATTGCTGGGTGATTGGATGGGAAGAGTTTTAAAGGTCCCTTCCAACCCAAAGTGTGCTATGATTCTATATTTTAATAACAACAAACACAGTTGTTATTAATGTCTTGATCCATTGGGTGGGCACAGGTGGATATCCTACAAACAGCCTCGATGCTCAAATAATCTTAAGGTCTGTGTTATCTTTTTTTTTTTTTGGTGGTGTTTTTATTTGCAGAGAGTATGAAGAGCATTTTCCATCTGCCCAGGAGGTGATGAGTATAGTAAACATGCACTTGTCTGAAAAGGAGAACCTAGAGAACACTCTACCTACATCTATTGTCATTGGTCCCTTCCATGTCATCATAGAAGATGTTAAGCAAAATCTGTCAAAAAAATACAAAACACTTGCCACTTCCATGTTGGAAATGCTGGCTAGAAACCTCCATTTGCAAGTGGAGAGTGTAAGTTACCTAGTTCAATAGATATCTGTCAGTGTCTTGTCCTTCTGCTTTTGTAGTCACTATGTTTATGGCCAGAACACGGCAACTGAGGCCACATGAATGAGGGCATTTTAAAGACTGCTTTGGAGTGGTTATTTAAAAAAAAACAAACACTAGAGGAGAGATATGCAGACTTAACCAAATATACTTAACAAATTATGTGCCTGAAAGCTGCCTTTCTTGGGTCAAAATTCTTCAAGACCTTACCATCCTATAAAACTGTGTTGGTGGCTTGGGTCCTTCTGCTTGCTCTGAGTACAACTAGAATATGGAAACCTGCATCTTCCAGAGGGTTGTCTAAATCTGTTACTGACATCATTTCAACTACATACCTGTGGTTCCTCTTCCTCTTTTTTTGGCAGTCTCATTCCACTTGAGTTAAATGAGATGGAAGTCTGTGGAAAGGAAAAGACTGAACAGGGCTATCTCTTTCGACCACCTTCAGAATGGGAAGTGGGTGGATCATGGCTGGTTTTCCAGTTTGCTTCTTAGCAATTAATGACTTTTTGGATGGTCCTTTCTCTGCTGTGTCCTGCTGTAGATCTGTGATGCATATCAAGCTGTCAGCTGCAAAATCCATGAGAAACCAAACACTATTGAGGAGCTGGCTGAGCTGCGGGAGTGGATGAAGGGAGTCCCTGCACAGCTGGCTGTCCAGGAGGTAAGGCATGCTCTCCTGATGGACAGGAGACAAAAATGGGAAGTGAGGAGGAAATGTGCCCATGGAATGTGGGGGTTTTTTTCCCCCCCTTTTTGCTTGGATGTCTTTACATGCAATACCATAAGATTCCTGGCTTTGTGCTTTTGGAATTCCTAAAATGTGTATTTTTAAGTACACTTCTCACAAATTTAAATATCTATGCAAAACAAAATAGCAGTTAAAAATCTTGCCTAAAAGATTTCTGTATGCTTTTTGCTACCCTCATGATCCTTTCTGCATTTGTGTACTGAATAGCTGCCTTCTAAAAATAAATGCTATTTTCAAGAAAATACTTCTGCTACCAAATGCTCATATACCTGTTAACATATTTCTTCTCATAGGACATTCTAGTGCTGAGTTCTTTCCAAGATATTTGAAGTGCAGGTCTTCTCCCACCTGAACAAATGGGAAACAAAGGCATCAAACTGTAAGCCAACTTGTCCATGCCAAGGAAAGGACCTGGAGGATAACCCAAACCACTCCATTTCTGTCCAGTGCTTTATCCACTAGGTCACACATCTTTTCACTCCTATAGAACAGAGGATGATGATGGCATGGTCATTCTCAGAACAAGGGGTTGTAAACCCATTCCTGCTGTTCACACAGCAGAGAAGCAGCCTACATCCCATTAAGCTTGTGTGACTAAGGCCCTTCAAAGGCACCTCATGAAAATGAGGTACACAACAGAGAGTTTGAATCACTGTGGTCTAAAGGTGTCTATTTTTTGCCTCTTTCTCTCACCCTGTGCAGGAACTGATTCGTGAAGTCATGGAAGATTACAAGGTCACAGAGGAATTCCTTTACAATCTTACAGAAGAAGATTTCAGTGACAAGTGAGCACAGGGCATTTCTCCCACTGTCAAAGTGGGACATTTTGCAGCAATTACCATTCTCAGTGCTTCAGGGGCTATGTGTCTTTCAAGAGCTCCAGCAGAACTTTTAAGTGTCTCTCAGGCTATATGAACACTGAATTCTTGACATGAAGTTTATAGAGAAGTGTGGGTTCATGCTGCCTTCTGGCCTGGGGCAAGGCAAACTGGTAGCTATTAACCTGTTTAACATGATAGAAATCTTTTCTCTTGGGTTTTTTTTTGTTGTTTTGGAGGGTTTGGTTGGTTTTGTTCATTTTTTTTCTTTGGTTTTTGGGTGGGGTTTTTTTGGAGGCATTTAAATGCAAGGTCTCAAGGTGCACAGTTCCATCTGTGTCTGAAACTGAATACTTTCAAGGTAGGAAGGGTCTCGGGAATGTCTTAGGACTTGGAAGAACATGAAACCTGTGTTATTCCTGCTTGTCTTTTTCATGCAGTTTACTCTTAGTTTTATCTTTGGCTATATTATTCAGATTGGGACCTAATTATGCCCCAGCAGCAGAGTCAGCTCACAAACACAGCTACACAGCTTAGCCCTGGAAGTGCCTCTCATATGATGGAAATGTTATGGATGGAAATTGCACTAGGGGAGGTTCAGGCTAGACATTAGGAGGATTCCTTTACTGAAAGGGTTGTCAGCCACTGGAACAGGCTGCCCAGGGAGGTGGTTGAGTCACCATCCCTGGAGGTGTTTAAGAGACAGGTAGATGTTGCATTGGGGAGCATCATTTAGCAGGTTGATAGGGCTAGGACAAAGGCTGGACTTGATGATCTCCAAGGTCTCTTCCAGCTGGAACTGTTCTATGATTCTATGATATGGATTTGGTCCACTGTATCTGCAAGCTGAGTGAGTCTCTGCAGAGTGCTCCTGAAACAAGAAACATGGGATGCACAGTACAAAAAATCCTCAGAAGTTACAAGAAAGCTCTAGAACAGCTTAGTACAGAGATGTAGCTGCATGCCCACTGATCAGACCTGACACATGCAGAGCTACTAGGAGATTGTTGCATTCCCAGGCACTGGGAAGGGTATAAGCTGGAGCATCATGCTGCAGAGCTTCCATTTAGCAGTGCACAGAACTTAATAAATCCCAATGGAGGAACAGGCTCAGCAAGAACCAAGAAACCTGCCTTGGCATGAGCAGCCACTTTGTGCAGCCTTTCCTCTACCTGCATTGCACTGCCCAGGGCACTCTGCAGAAGCCTTGCTCTCCAGAGCTTCACTGCCTCTCAGTTACCCTGGCCCCTTGCTGCCCTGCTTAGCAGCAGCCTAGCTTTGTCAGTAGCCCTGAAAAGACACAAACCAAGACTGACCCTATTTTTTTTTGGTTCCTTGTGAATACATTCAAAGACAGACATTCCCTCTGGATGCCAAGTGTTATTTTGCTGTCTCCTAGCTTTTCAGCAACTTAGTGGATTTGTTCCTTTTAAAAAGGCCCTCCACTTCTCTCCAGCCCTCTCCATTTGAATAGCCTAGTCACAAGGACTGCATATCAACAAGAAAAGCTGGGGAAAAAACCTGTTTTGTTGAAACCACATGTGTTTCTGTTGTTGTAAAGCTTCCTTGTTTGATGGGAGTTGGCTTTGTCATTCTGTTATTTTCAGCATTTCAAACATATGCTCAAAAAGCTTCTCTCTCCTCCTTTTTTGTTGTTGTTTTTCTTGTTTGTTATGTATCATGTGAGTCCAGGTGGACTGCAAGCTACTGGCCACTGAAACTAGCTCTGCAAACTGAGGCCATTCAGCTCCAGCACCTGGAGGATGAAGACAAATTTCGCAAAATCCAGGTCATAGATCAGAATTGCTTCCAAGACAGACTGGAAGATATGCAGGTATTAAATACTATACTGACAATAAACTGTCCAAAGGGGGCCTTGAAGTGCTTGTGCTCAGCCAAGTGGGAAACTTTCAGATGAGATTTTGGCCAGATGAGTTTTCAGGTTGATCTGCTGTTGGACCAAAAATTATCAAACCACCTTCCCTGTTGGTCTTGGTTTGTTTTTTTGGTTTTTTTGTTTGTTGGGTTTTTTTGATGGAAAGTTGGACTTCTGATTAAAGGTTTCATTTTTGTGTGAAAGACAAAATTCTTTGCAGAAATACCAGGGTTTTTTCTTTGGGAATATGTTCATTGAGAATATTCAGATTTTTGATGCTCAGATAACCCATGCACCATCTTTTTCTTTCTTGTGTAGTCAGCTCCCTGCAGAGCATCTCTCATGATGCACTGCCATCAAGGGGGAAATACAACATTCAGTCATGGAGCTCATCTTGCACAAAAGACCCTCAAACAAGCAGAGTTTTGGAGCTGAGATACCTGTGATTGCTCCTTAAACAGTCTGAGTTTTATTTTTCACCAGAAACTCTACAATACAGAAAAAAATACCATACTGGAAAGGCTGTAACCAGTGACCTAGATTATCTTGGAAATAGCTTCCCAAATTATAATACCCCAACACTGGATTAAAAAACACAAACAAAAATCCCTAAACAAAACAGTTTTAAGAGAAGCTGTAGACATGTGTTGTTAAACAATTCTTCGAAATACACTGAGCAACCTAGTAGAGCTATCATTTTCACTTCACTGGTTCTGTAACTAATGACAGTATAAATTCAGTAGCAAGAAATTTGGGCATAGACTTATTGCTCCTGCTCCTCAGGGATTAACCATTGTCAGAAAAATAAAAAGCAGCTGGCCATCACATTTGCACTTTGAGCCACCTGACCAATGTTTATTGGTTCTCCTCACCACTTTCACTGTGGTCTAAACAGAAGCTGAATTGGATTGGGGAGGTGAAATTGTGAGCATAAACCTTTGGGTGTAATGATGAGCACACTAGGAAGCTGAAGTCTTCAGAGGCAGCACTCAGCTTCAGAGCCACATCTCATACATGCCTTTTCTCTTCCAGCTGACTGTTGGTGGATTTTCCATCCAGACAGATGTTGAGCAAGCCAATGAGTTGTCTAACAAAGCAAGGGAGGTCAAGAAGGAGCTGAAGGAGCTTCAGAATTTGGCAATTCTCTACAACAACAGGGAAAGACTCTTTGGGATGAAAGTTACTACTGTAAGTGTCAGGTCCTGTACCAACAGGATGCTAATCTTGTAGGTAGAACAAATGATGAGTCATGGTTCCTCAGAAAGGAATCCTCCATGTTCTTTTATTGATCTGATGAACTAATCTGTGGTCCTGCAGAGTGACCACACTGCACCATCACTCCACTGTGCTGCTGAAAAGCTGATCCCAGGCAAGCACAGAAGGCTGCTCCTGGGTCTGATATTGCCACTTCGAGAGACTTTGGGTGCCCACACTCAGATCTGAGTCATGCTGATGAGATGGAATTGGATGGGGAAGGTCTTGAAGCAGCAGTTAAGATCCATCAGTTTCTGTGAGGCTGTTACTGCAGTGATATAGGCATGAATGAGAGTGGTTGCCCAGTGGTGTGCAGGCAGCTGGCTGGGCTCAGAGTGTAGTATGTTCTCCTACAACAACAGTTTATATGGTTGCAAACACTCATTTTGCCTGTAGCTGTTCAGCTGCCCATGAATCATTGTCATCCACATCCAGTTGAGTGTGGCTGCGGAGTAGCACGGTTCACGTGTCCCTTTCCCACCTCCCAGTCTGTGGTTACTTCTTCAGTGTAAGGAGCCAAGTTTTGGATACAATGTGCAGTGGCTGTGTGAGGACAGCCCATCAAAATCTCCTCATTCTGCAGCAGAGCATGTGTAGAGACAAGTGGAGGGAGTGCTTTGCATGCCAGACATGTGGTTCAGTCACAGCTCTACTGGATGCATTTTGACATGAATGTGTAAAGTCTGGCTCTGCTTGCTGCTCTCCCTTGCAATCTACATTGTGGTCCCAGGAGAAGGTAGTCTGATCCATCCTCCTGAAGTTCACATTTTGTCATTGCTTGAAATTCATAAAAAGCTTGTGTCCTTTTTGGCCTTTTGACGTGCAAGCTGCTGTCCAGAAGGAAACATGCACTTGTTGCTTATGCTTGCTTGTTCTCTCTTCTAAAGTATAGTAAGGTATCCAGGATGGTTAAGGACTTCCAGCCATACTACGATCTCTGGACTACAGTGTCAGACTGGACACACTGGCACAAGAGCTGGATGAATGATCCTATCATGGAAATTGAGGCTGAGCAGCTGGAAAAGAATGTCACTGACTCTTTTAAGACAATGCAGAGATGTGTGAAACAGTTCAAGGATTCACCAGGTAGAAATGTAGTCTGGGGAAAAGGAGTTTGGTGCATATCAGCATTTTGATGTGAGGCATGTCACAGAGTGCTCTGCACAGGGATTGTCAGGATGTCACATGGATGTGTTGTGTGTATTAGAGCCAGCTGAGAAAATGCTAACGAAGTTATTTTCCACTTTTTTTCTGGAAGTATGATGATTCACATCTAGATGCTAGTTTGCTGCTTGAAGTACCAGTTTGGCATGGAAACAACTAGGCTGCAAATCCCTTTTATACCTAACTCCCAAGACATTACTGAAATAAAAGCCACCCTCTTACATTGCAGTTAATGTTTACTCATATATAAAAAGTAAAATCATCCAGACTAGTCATAGAGAATTACTACCTAGCCCAGTGGCTAGACATGTGGCTTTAAGCCCTTATACAAGTCAGGCAGCAAAAGAACATGAATCTGGGTCTCCCAGGTGTGTTTTCTTAGACAATCTTGTTTTCTTTATTGGCTATTGAATTTAATAGAAAGTCAGAAGAGATCTTCAATTTTTTTAATGAATAAAATGAAATTGCAAGATCTGGAAATAATCTGTAGAATGTAATAACCATTTTCCTTCCTGCCTGAATGTGTGTGAAATTTAGATGATCACATCCAGCCCTGGCAATTCATATGAAGGTCTTTTAATCATGGCTCCTAGTAAAGCTGGAATTGACACTTCAGTTACAGCTCAACTTGCCATTCCATGATTCTTAGAGATGCACTGGTCATTCTTTAGAGCTAATTCTAATATCTCCTGCCAGATGGCTTAGATTGAAATATATTTTGCAGTGGGAGATTTTTGATTCATCCTTTTTAACTTGAACTCCCTCTTAAACAATGCCATGAATCAGCCCCAATGGAGGAGGTGATGAGTGGATGGGTGAGTAACTATGAATCATTATGGTAAACAGAAATACTAAGAATACCTGCTCATATTCATTGCAGTACTCCTTGGCACCTAGTGAAATACATGCTTTGTCCTTGAGTCTGCCTTGCCTTTGCACAGCCCCAAGCAGGGAGTGTGAGGTGCTCACATCCTTGCTGTGAATGTGCAGTGCAATAAAAAGAGGCACACACTGTACAGACAGATTTTGGGAAGAAAGCAAGTCCCCTCTTCTTTCCCTCTCCATTGCTTTACTCACAATAGCATGAGCTGAAAAAGGGCAGGATGTGAACAGTGCAGAAACATGGGCTTTCAGGATCCTCCACAGACCAAAACCCTTTCCATAGCTTTGTCCTTCCTATGAGGCAGAAGTACCTTTATTTCTAGTGTGGCCATAGACTGGCAGGGCCTCTCCTGTATGATTTCCATTTCCATAGCTGGCTGTGATCCTAGCCTACTTCTAGCTCCTATATGTGGTGTCCATCTTTTATTTAGGATGGCAAGAACTGGGATGTGAGATAACATGCAAATCAGTCTTGTTAAGGAAGTGAAGATCTTGGAACAATGACCAGAGCTTCTAAAATATCTGTTGGCAGATGGGGGCTTCATCATGCTTGGACCCATATTAAGGAATTAAATGTTTGGTTTTTCTTTTCTGCTGAGCTCAAGGCTAAGGCACATTACTGCCTAGCATGGACTTGCCTGTAAAAGACTTCTGGCTAATGGACAGATCTGCTTCTGGGACTGGGCTTGAATCCTTGTTTACTAACCATGTAGAGAGAGCTTTTGTGTCCTCATTACTTCAACCTTCATTTTCCAGTGCACTCTCCTGCTGCTTACCTACCCCGCACCATGCATCTACAGGCACAGCAGGCTTTAGACAACTTCCTCATCCACTATTGTTGCTGATGTTCTTCTCTTTTCTCCCTGAAAGCCTGCCAGGATGTGGCAATGGATTTTCGAGACAAGATTGAAGAATTCAAACAATACATCCCCTTAATTCAAGGGCTGTGCAATCCTGGTATGAGAAACCGACACTGGGAGATGTTGTCAGAAGATATTAACATGGACATCAAGCTGGAACCCAGTCTGACAGTTGGTCACTGCTTGGAAATGAACCTGCCGGACCATATCGAGAGCATCACCAAAATAGCTGAGTTAGCTGGCAAGGAATACGCCATTGAGAACGTGAGGAGAGAGACTTGCTGTGTCTTTGGTTGCTTCTCAAATAGGTTTCTGCTGAGCAGGCAGTCGTTGCCTTGGGTGATGTCCCTGTTGTCCCACAGTATTAGACACATTCTGCAGCACAAGTGAAGAGGCTGTTGCCCTTAGAGAGGGGAGCAATGGCCACACAACTGAGTTCACACACTAGAAGAGATCATTTCACCTTGCACAGAATTTTGATTGTAGCCTAACAGCACTGCCTGATGGTTATGGTGATCCACTGGTTGGGTCTTACACCTCACTATTGGGATTAGTGACTATTTAGGTTAAAATAGTGATTGTCTGCATTCTGTCATTTAAATGTTATGTTAGGGAGATAAGCTGGAACTGGAAACACTGGTGAAAAATCCTTTAACACAACAAACAGTGCAGGGAATACTTGCTGGCTCTGGAGATTCATAGGTTAGATAGTCTTTCAGCTTTAGTTCACCAGTTCGGATGTGACCTATGGTGATCTTGATTGAAAGTCATTACCTTCAGGCAGCTTTTGTTCTCCAGAATCTCAGGGATAGCTACACATTTCACAAAGCCATTGTTAACCATAATCATTAATGAACACTTTACTGGCAGCCTCTGTGAATCTAGTAGCATGAATGGGTATGAAATTGCCCTTTTTTCCCCTCAAGGTGTTCCTTTCAGGACAGTGTTGAGATGTTGAGTCCATGGGCAATGCTGTTGTTGAATGTGTCATGCATTAAATACACAGCTGCAGCTTCCCCTGGAATCCAAGAGTAAAAATCTGGCACTTGCTAGAGAGGGACCTTGAGAGTTGTGGAAGCTGGAATAACCATTGCACAGGTTGTATCTGAAAATCAAATTGTTTGTCCCTGTGTTCCAGGCACTCAACAAGATGGAAAGTGAATGGAACTCCATTGTATTTACTGTGACACTTTACAAAGACACAGGGACCTTTATTCTGAAGAACACGGATGAAGCTTCTCAGCTACTGGATGACCACATTGGCATGGTGCAGAGCATGTCCTTCTCACCATTCAAGAAACATTTTGAGGAAAGGATGAACATGTGGGAAAATAAGCTGAAGATGACACAGGTGCTCATTTCTCACCTGCACACCCACGGCAAAGGCAGCTGGGCTGGGTTGCCACGCTAGAGCACGGACACTGTGCAGTTGCTGCTAGGGAACTGGGAGGACAACTGTCAAGAGAATATCAGTCTTCAGGGAGGAAAAGGCTATCTCAAAGCCCTATGGCTCTAGTAAAAAGGGATAAGCTCAGAGCCATAATCTGCAAATAACAGTGATGAAATTCCAACTCTTTTGCTGCCTATTGCAACAATTGGTGGGGTCAGGACTCTCCCGTTGCTGTGAATAGTCCTACTGACATTTCTAAACATATTATACTAGGTGGACCTTACAGATTCTCACAGACCCTGTGAAATCCATGCTAATCATTCACATCTCGGTGTAGGAAAGCCCTGGAAGATTACGGTTTAGAGCATGATCTGGCAGACCATGTCAGCACTTCATCAAAGCAGAGCTCAGCACCTAACAGGGCTCAAACAGCAGAATAGCATTTTGCTGCAGGAGAAAAATTCCAATACAATTATCTGGCTGGAGAACTCTGCATAAATACTAGTGTTTGCATGGCAGCATTGTTACCTGTTATTGCAGCTGCCTCATTCTGTTTATTGGTGCTTACCATCTGGATATGCTAGGGCCATGGGCTGCCAGAGTGATAGCCTTGTCTCATGAGGATACAGAAGTGCTACTCTAAATCCTAAGACAGCAGGTCACATGGGAAAAATCAGTTATTTACTGTGTGGTTTTGGCTGTGATGTTGTCCATATTTTCACCCTGTCTTTCCTATCCCTTCTTTTGATTGCATTCATTTCTATCACTAAAGACCCATGAATTTGCTCTTGGAAGTGGTTTACCAGGGTTAGCTGATGGAGTATGGCAAAAACTGTAGTCTGTATTACTGGAAAACCCCAACTCTTGCTAGGTTGAGTGGTTAAGACAGTCTGAAGCTTGAGCTGCCTTATAATGTTTGGCAGGTTCCCCATATCTTCCAATCTCCCATGCCTAAAAATGGAGGAGGATGTTCTTCCAACCTAAGTTTCTCGCTCCTTTGAATGCCTGACAAACAAGATTTCCTGTCTGGTATCTATCTTAAATGTTTGGCTTTTCATTCATTCTTTTAATTCAGAGGGTTTCTTGAAGATCTTTTCATGGATTATTCTGTAGGTAAGGCTGGGGCTGAGGTACCTCAAGCAGGAGAGACAATATGACAGAATTGCAGAGTCTCACATATTTCAGTTGTCATTCTTCTTCCCCCAAGAAAGCTCTTTTCCCAAAATAAAATCCCCATCTTACTCTGTGCTCGCATTGTGCTATCTTCTGTGAAATACAGAAACAGTAGCCAGAGAGACTTGACCTAGCACCACAAAGTCCCTTGGAGCTTTAGTGTTAGTTTATGCATATTTCTAAAGTACCACCATTAACTCTGATGCCTGCTGGCAACAGTTAGCAAAGAGGATTACTAGGAAATTATTATTTATTTGGGAAGGAAATTCCAGCTTATGACACTGCAGGTAGATTTTAGATTTGCAGGTCTAAGTGCAGAAGCATCTCTTTTGTTTTCGTTTTTGTTTTTCTTTAACCCCATTCTGGTGCAGTTGGAATGTTTTTTTCAAGTATGTTCACAGCATGATGTCCTGATGCACTCCTGCTTCCTACTAGGATGTGCTAGAGGAATGGCTGAACTGCCAGCGCTCTTGGCTCTACTTGGAGCCCATCTTTAGGTCAGAGGACATCAAAAGACAACTGCCATTGGAAAGTGAGCGCTACGAGGCCATGGATGAGGAGTGGAGGAACATCATGAAGAAAGCTAGTGAAAACCCTGAGGTATGTGCCTTGATGAAAGCTAGTGCAGGTACCCCAAATTCCCTGGAGCTGTGCTCACACAAGGACAGACTTTGAGTTGTTTATAATGCTGAGCAGCACTGTATAAACAATGCCACTTGGCCTGGGGTGGTGTGTTAGGTTTCTTCTCTTGAAACCTAACCTTTCATTCCGGTGTCCAAACAGAAGAAGCCATTCCCTGTGATGCCTTTTACCAAGCTCTCCAACCTGCCAGATACGTTCTCATCAGCATACAGACTCTCTACCTCCTACAACTCCTGTAGTCAGCCCTGCTAGAATCATAGAATCATAGAATGGTTTGGGTTGGAAGGGACCTCTGGAGGTCATCTAGTCGAACCCCCCTGCAGCAGGCAGGGACATCCCCAACTAGATCAGGTTGCCCAGAGCCCTAGCAAGCCTCACCTTGAATGCCTCCAGGGATGGGGCCCCAACCACCTCCCTGGGCAACCTGTTCCAGTGTTCCACCACCCTCGTGGGGAGGAACTTCTTTCTAATGTCCAGTTTAAATCTACTCTTCTCCAATTTAAAACCATTGCCCCTTGTCCTTTCACTCCAGGCCTTTGCAAACAGGCCCTCTCCAGCCTTCTTGGAAGTTCCCTTTAGGTATTGGAAAGTCACTATTAGGTCCCCCCGAAGTCTTCTCTTCTCCAGGCTGAACAATCCCAGCTCCCTCAGCCTGTCCTCGTAGGAAAGGTGTTCCAGCCTCTGATCATAATCCTAATAATCCTAATCTGTAAAATAAACGCCTTTGATTCCTTCCCAAGACTGACTTCTTCAGTTGTTTAGAGCCATGATTTTCACCTGTTTCTGTGTCCTGGTAGCAGTGTTCTGTGCTCTTCCATTCTCCAGTCTCCACTTTCCAGGACTCCATCACCCCTTGTATTCCATATTACAAATGTTGGTGTCTAGGAAAATCCAGAAATGTGCTTGTCACATCCATAAGTGCTATTCCCCCTCCTTGCCCACAAAGCTCACACCTCTCCAGATCCCTCCTGTGAAAGTACCCCTGTGAATGAGTCATTTCAATCCTATCAGTAACATCACTGGGCAACCCAATTATCTCCATTGCCTTATCTCCCACATGCTCAGAATACTGATGCTTCCTCCATACTCCATTCTGTTTATAGGTGATTTCTTTGTGCCCTGATCCTGTGCTGCTGGAGAGCCTGCAAAAATGTAATAATCTACTGGAACTTGTACAGAAAGGGCTGAGTGACTATCTGGAGACTAAGAGATGTGCTTTTCCCAGGTAATCCCAAATTTCAGTGGACTGGATCACACTCCTTGGTTCAGAAAATACGAAAGGAGAGGCTCACTCCAGTTCACTCTGCCAAGAAAGAGCAAAACAACCTAATCTTAGGATATTGTCATCAGAATGGAAGCATAAACAAGGCTGTGCCTTTCAATGCTGCCATCTGATGGGGAAAAAAGAGGTGAACACAAATGGTGTGAGCTAAGGGCAGCCTGGTGGCATCGTTGTTATCTGTGCCTCATGATTTGCCTAGAAAGGATGGGGTAAAATGGAAACCTCCTTTTAACTCCATCACTTATTCCTGAAGGAATACTTCTACTGATACTCATTTAAACCCACTTTGCTTGGGAATAACTGACTCCTGCAGATGGAAATGTCTGTCTCTGCAGAAAGGTAGATGGCTGGACCATGGCTGCTACTCTCCTATACAAAGAAAGAGATCAGTGAGCAGTCAGAAACAGCGTCTTAAGCAATAGGCATGCTCCTCATCGTGCCAGGACTTAGTTCCTGAGGCTACAGTCAAGAGAGTTTCCCCTCATCTCTCCCTCTGTGTTTCTAGGTTCTACTTCCTTTCAGATGATGAGCTGCTGGAAATCCTGTCTCAGACAAAAGACCCCACTGCTGTACAGCCTCACCTCTGCAAATGCTTCGAGAACATTGCACAGGTAGGCAAAGCAAGCACCCTAGTGTCTTGGCCTACCTTTGGGAAGCTTATCTCCTGGGAACTTGGAGGTGTGCTGAGATCTGGAGGAGCATCCACCTTCTGATGTATGGGAATGTGTCTTCTGAGAACCTGTAACTGTAGGCAGGCATTGCAAGGTTTTGCTTGCCTTGGGGTGAAATTCAAGCAACCTCACTTCAGACAAAGCCAGACATCTGCCTGTGAACTGGGCACCCTCAATTGCCTTTTAGACAAGAAGGGTAAAACAGACATCTGCAAAGGGTAACTTACAGAAATCCACTTAGATACCTATCTTGGAAAGAGAGAACACTCCCTCTGGAGATGTCTGTCCACCCCACTATGGAGGCCAAGAGAAATAGCCCAGACTTAGCTGTGTACTGGCAGGCACTTGGTTGGGATGGAATTCCATGCCTGCTGACAGCCTCAGGAGGACCAAGGAGTAAACAAGCCTGAAATGAATTAAGTTTCTGCCTTCATCCCTACTTAGGAGCTGGGGTTAACCAAAAATAGCTGTATTTTTCCTCTTTATTATTCCTAATAGACTTCAGACTCCATGGCTAGTCACAGCTCACACCACCACAATACTCAGACACTAAAATCAATCTCCTAGTCATTAGCTTGGGAAAATAGAAAGGAAATTGAAGTGGAAACCTAGTGCAAAGCCATTGGAATAAATAAGGGAACTTTCAGTGATATGCTAGGGCACTGGAGAAGCTGTTAAAATTTATTCTTAAAACCAGGCATTGTGACCTCAAGGGAAATGATTTGAATCTACAGAATTGAACAGGAATCATTTGAATTCTAGACAGGCACTGAGAAATGTTCATCCTACCTATAATTGGATTTGCTTCACTCAAGTTAAACCAACAATGTGCATCTCTTGTTTTCACACAATCATCCTCCATTTTTGGGGAAGTCATTTTGCACATCTGTCTCAGATTTTATTATCACTGTTGGCAACCAGGTTTGGCACCAGATTTTTAATGAGCCTACACCAGTGAAGCCTGGCTCTTCCCCAGTGGCAGAAAGGCAGGGATAGAAAGGGAATTCTCCATTCACATCTCCTGTTGCACTTCTTCCATTAGCTACTGTTCCAGGAGGACCTACAGATCACACACATGTACTCTGCTGAAGGAGAAGAGGTGAAGCTGTTTCTTCCCATCTATCCCACTGATAATGTGGAGGACTGGCTGTTGGAAGTTGAGAAATCCATGAAAGCCAGTGTTCGGGACAATATAGAAAGATCAATTGGTGTTTATCCAGAGGTAAGAGTTATATTACAACTGGCAGGTCTCCAATGTCTTGGTTCTGGGCTTGTCATAGAGGTCACCAGTGGTTGGGCTGATGAATCTGTGATAGTCTACTCATTTTAAAATGCAACCTTTAATCCAACTGTGTGTAAGTCAAGCACATAATGCACAGCTGGGCAAGCAGCTAATGGTCCAGAAGGATGCCAGCCCTGCACACTCACTTCTCAGCCACAGAACACTGCCCAGTATCATAGAACAACCTTCTATGAATCCATTTCTGTTCCTTTCTCCAGGCAATTTCTCTTTATAACTTCTCTTTTGTCTTCTTCAGCTCTCTTGTCTCACACAGAATGCTAGGGACTGCATCTTGGCTCTGGTTTCTGTGTTAAGGCTGTGCTGGTAGATAATACAAATTTTTACTTGTTTGGGTAGATAGGGAGAATGGCTGGAAAACTGAACATTTGAAACTAGGAAAGGTAGAACAGGCTAGCAGAAGGGAAACATTCTTTTGGATCTCACAGATTCATCTCAAATCAGGAAGATGTAGAAATACATTTTAAAAATCATTATCTGACTACAGTTTGGGTTGTTGGTTTTTTTCCCTTTTTTAAAGACTCCACGTACTACATGGGTCTTGCAATGGCCTGGCCAAGTGGTCATTGCTGGCTGCCAGATTTTCTGGACAAAGGAAGTGTCTGAAGCTCTGGAAGCTGGAGATTTGTCCAGCAGGCTTTTCCCACAGCTGACTGCTCAGGTATGAAACTGAATATAATGGTGAGGTTTTGCCAGATGGAGACTTTTCAGTTGTTAGACCTTAGATAATTTACAAATACAGTCAGAACAACTCTGTAGGAATCCTGCATAGTACAGCTCAAAAACAGGTAAAAAAGCTCAGGTTATTATCATCTTAATCATTAGGATATATGTCATCATAAACCTCAAATAATATACAGCACTGATCATATGATCAACTACCTGACAAAAACACAGTAAAAGATAACTTCTCCAGGGTCACCCAAGAAGTCAAAGGTGGAACAGAGAACTGAAATGATGGACAGTCAAGTGAAACTGCATCCTTCATATCTGTTATGTGCATTTAATCACACCTAATGCCTGGAGATAATAGCTCTGGGCCTCATGGTGGTTTGAACTCTTTCATTCCATCTGAACATGGTAATGGTATAGGCTAAAGTTGGCTCTGACCTAATCCTGAGCAGTATTTGCTTCCTGGGCCATCATTTGTGTCTCTGACAAGAGAAGAGGCAAGACTTGCCTGGGCACAGCCTACGATCTGGAATTAGCAAGCCATAAGTTTGGTTGCATTGTGTTAGTACAGCCTGGGTCTTTGGGATATGGGTTTCCTAAGACTACTTTCTTTTCCTTACCCAGCTGGGTGATTTGGTTGCCCTGGTCCGTGGAAGATTATCCAAGATGCAGCGAGCAGTGTTGTCAGCTCTTATTGTGATTGAGGTCCATGCCAAGGATGTTGCAGCAAAGCTGATTGAGGAGAATGTGACAAGCATGAATGATTTCGAGTGGATCTCCCAGCTCAGGTAGAAAGCAGAGCTGTTGAACCTCAGCTGGCCTCCCTGACCAGTCTTCATTCTCCTTACCCATCAGCCATGTCCATGACGAATGGAAACAAGAGTTTCCATAGTCTGTAAGCAGTATTCCTGAATGGCCTCTAACATCCATGTGAGGACTGGGATTGAAACCTGGCATCCTGTTTTAAAGCATCTGGGACAGACCTAGGTTTGATGGCATCCACTTTGGCTTTATAGACTAATCCATGACTAATAAATTGGCAACATAGACTAAACCATGGGGTTTTTTCAGCCTCACTGTGAAATGGCATGCTCCTGCCAACAGAGTGCAACAGTTGATAAAACACCTAATTTCAGGTCCTGTGAGAACTCCTGTCCTCTCTGTTGTGTTACCTTATGCTTTCTTCTCTCCCTCTTGGGAAATCCCTTGACATGCAGGTCTCCAAACCTGCAGGCTATATTCTTCTGAGTTGCTGTATTGTCTGCCAGCCACTGTTAGTCTTTCTGATGTCATGTTCACTCCTCATTAGGTACTACTGGGCAAGGGGGGACCTGTACATCAGAGCAGTCAATGCTGAGTTTATCTATGGCTACGAGTATCTGGGGAACAGTGGCCGTCTGGTTATCACGCCCCTCACTGACAGGTAAGGTGATTGTTTTGCAGGTCATAAGGGTTTGTTTTTCTTTTTTCATTGTGTTTTGGGTTTTTTCTGCATGAACAAGCATCTGCCCATGCCAGTCTTACTGCTTCACATGTATTAGTAGAAGCTGTTTGTACAGCAAAGGACTTCCCAAAGTGAGGGCAGAGGAACACCCTGGCTTTGGTTCTGCTCTATCCCTAGTGATCAGTGCTCAGACATTGCTTTCACTCTCCTAACCCTTAATGTAGTGCTCTGACTCATACAAATGCCCACCTGATAGCTAAGGAACTCTTCTACAAACCAGTAGACAGGGACATCTGATACTCTAGAATATGCAGCAGCAGTAATAGTTTTACCTTTTAGTGACTGTCGTTTTTCTGGAGAGTGAATCTGTAGCCAGATGCAAGAAGGATTTATCCATGCAGGCCTCCATGAATACTAATCAAGGCCACATAGCTAACTCCTTTTCAGAATGCTGCATATCTAAGCAGTTCTGCAGAATAATAAAGGATGGATTCCTACTTGTCTCCAGCTGGATGGATCATATGCCTCCCTTACTGAAATCAGTAGTAGAAAAGCTTTTCATCATCTGGTCTCTTCTTTGTCGCAGGTGTTATCTGACACTTACAGGAGCTCTGCACCTGAAATTTGGAGGAGCACCTGCAGGACCAGCAGGAACAGGCAAAACAGAAACAACAAAAGACCTGGGTAAAGCACTGGCAATCCAAACTGTAGTGTTCAACTGCTCCGACCAGCTTGATTTTATGGCAATGGGAAAGTTTTTCAAGGGACTAGCCAGGTACAATGAAATGCTGTGTTTCATTATCATGGGATGGGTAGGATCCAGGGATGCTGGCCACTGGGAATTGGTATTTTTCATAGCAGGCCAGAACAAGCAAAGTCCTAGGAAGGGGGTTACCGTGCTCCAGAATGAGCGAAGTTACAGAACTCCTGCCAGAAGAGAGAGACAGTTGAGATCATTTGAAAAAAGAAGTTAAAAAATAGATCCTGTTCATTTAAAGCAAAATTAAAATGCTTTGCACCAATCCACTATTAGACACCTGTGCAAATGTTTGGAGCTCTGGCCTTTATTTTAATATCATACACGTTGGACTGACATTCAGCCCACAAGCTGCTTAATCCTAAGAAAGAGAGAATCTGCTGAGTGTATCCAAAATTGAGCAGCCAAGAGAGACTGCTCTAAGCCCTGAGGGATCCTCTCAGAGAAGCTTCTCTCTACTCTACATTTCAAACAGACCTGGTCCAATTAGTCCGTTGCACACTGGTGAATCTGAATTAGTTACTCCAACAAAAGCTGATGCTCCTTTCTGAGATGTTTTCTTTGTAAGTAGTTTAGCTTTTTCCTTAAACCATGTCTTATAGGAAGATCACCTTCTTCATATATATGCTTCCAGCTTTTTATACATAGTCTTTCAAGCTCTGAAAAATGGACTTCAGAGATGTCTAAACTGTATCTGCTATACTTCTAGCTCAGATACAAGACAGGAGTTTAACATGACACCTCTTTCAAGCCCAAATCTGTAACAGGCAGGATTTGTCCCAGGCTGTAGGATCAGACATTGCCATGGTCATGCAAGGACCATACACCTTCTTTCTCATCACATGGCCTGAGATGCATAGTTGGGGTGAGGGCTACAGCCCCTTCCACTGTACCAGTACACTCTGGCTGTGTCACTACCTGCTATGGGAAGCTAGGGGCCTTTTAGGATCACTTCTTGTCTCTGTGCTACCTCCTCAATACGTGGATTGATAATTTCTACATCTAGCTGAACTTCTGACTGCAAATTTGCTGCAGTGTGCTGTTTCTAACTCAGCTCCTGTTTCCTCCCTTGCTCAGCTCTGGTGCCTGGGCTTGCTTTGATGAGTTCAACCGCATTGATGTTGAGGTGCTGTCTGTGGTGGCCCAGCAGATCACAACCATTCAGAAAGCACAGCAGCAGAGGGTATGTAATGAACACGTGCATACAAAAGCAGACCAAAAAAATCTCCGGTTGAGCTAGTCTAAGGAAGTCCTTGTCTTTGCATAAATCTCCGTGGAGAACTAGCTTTGTGCACAGAGGCAACTCAGATAGACATACTTGAGCTTGGAGAAGAAAGAGCAAAACCCTAGCTGTGGCACATCATATCAGACCATTACACAGTCAGCATCCTGGGTGGATTTTGCAACTTGACCCTAGCTTGTGCTGCCACAGATGCCCATGCTCTCATATGCTGAAGTACATGTCAGTCAGAGCTGCAGTGCCAGCAGACTTTGGTGTGGGAGACACTCTGACACAGATCCATGGAAGTGATACAAATGGGAGCTGTAATAAAGGTACCCAGTGCTCTGCCATGAGTTGCTCAGCACCACATTTGTCCAAATGAGTTACCCAAGCTTTAGTGGATTCACAAAACCCAATATGCACAGAAAAATGTATACTTGTGCACACAGAGAGTTGCAATGTTAAGTGAATTGTTGCCTTTACATGGAGACTTAGCTGTCAGCTAGTCTAGCAGTCAGTCTCTGCTTTGTTCTCTGGGGACTTGGAGGGGTTAAGACCTGAATCTCCTTGACTTTGGCTTGACTCCTGCATTACTTTATCCTCCATCTGAAATTACTACCTACACAGCTTTAAAAAGGATTTAGTTTTCTCTTTGCCCTCTCTGCCACAAATTAATTCAGGTCCAAACTCTACTGCAGAATTAATGGAAAGATGTTTGTTTACAGCTGGAGGGATAGAAGTCTGTTTAAGAGGAAAAAAAAAAAAGAAATTTATCCTATCAGTAAATCTTCCATGAGCCCAGTTTCTTAACCAAGGAAAAATATTGCTGGTAATACTGGATTCCTGCAGTGGGACCAGACTGAGTCACTACAGTTGTGGGCAGTTGTGTGGGTCTGTGCTTGATAATTTAACTGAAGGCCATTGTTTTCCTATTAGAATGTTCTGCTAGGTTATTTCATTTGCAGGCCAGGCTCTGTTCTTTAAGGATGATCCTATTTTTAATTGTCTAGGTGGACCGCTTCGTGTTTGAAGGCACAGAGATCCCGCTGGTCCCATCCTGTGCAGTGTTCATCACAATGAACCCAGGGTATGCTGGGCGTACTGAACTGCCTGACAACCTGAAGGTGAGGAGGGCAGACTGCACAGACAGAAAGAGGAGGGGTGATACAGGTGCTGGATACTACCCAGACCAACAGTGTGTCCATGACAAAGATTAGGATGTGATGCTTTTGGAAAGTTTCTAGGATCATTTTGAGAGTTGAATCACATCTGTAAGCAAATGGCACTCTTCAGACTGCATATCCTCAGGGATGCTGCCCTGACAGGTGCCAGGTGCACTTGTGCTGTGCCCTCTATACAGGCTGAGATAGATACTAAGCCTTTGCAGTTTGCTGGAAGAAACAAGAAGTAATAGTGTTTTGATCTTGTGTTGGAACTGTGTGTTTCAGGCTCTCTTTCGTCCTGTGGCTATGATGGTCCCAGACTATTCCATGATTGCTGAGATTTCACTCTACTCCTTCGGGTTTAGTGATGCCAAAGTCCTTGCAAAGAAGACCACCACAACATTCAAACTATCATCAGAGCAGCTCAGCAGCCAGGTAGATACCTTAATATCTGCGAATGTCTTTTAAATGTGAGGCTTTCTCAGCACAGGCACAAAGTACCTAGATGGTTCTCCTGGTGCCTTGTGACAATGTATTGGAAAGAGGTGACAATACCCATTCTTCAGCTACCTCCCTCCTTTCTAAATCTATTTCTCCTCCTGTGGCTGGAGTTGCATTCACCTTCAGTCCAGTTTAGGATTACAGTGGCAGGACAGTTGAACCAAGCAGCCCTGCCTGCTTCTACCTCCATCTAGTTGTTCTTTCTTACCTGCAGTCTGTACAGCTGAGGACTAGTTAATTGTTTGAAGGATGCTGAAAGCAGTCTTGGAACAAAGGAGCAGTTGTTCTGAAGGCATAACTCTCTTGTTTTTCTTTCCTTACGTGCTGAGTGCATACATAGGTTATGCTTCTGTATCTGATGATATTGTTTCTTCTTTGTCTTTTCCAGGACCACTATGACTTTGGGATGAGAGCTGTGAAGACTGTTATCTCAACAGCTGGTAATCTCAAAAGAGAGAATCCTACTATGGATGAGGTAAATGTGCTTACACTTCACACTGTTAGGGACTTATGTGGCCTTTTCTGCAGCCACATAAGAGAGTCAAGATCTTTGAAGTTCTGAGTTCTTAAATCTCTGCAGGAGCTGATCTGCCTGCGGGCTATCAGGGATGCCAACGTACCCAAATTCCTGCAGGATGACCTCAAGCTCTTCAATGGCATTGTCTCGGATTTATTTCCCAAGATCAAAGAAGAGCCTGTTGATTATGGCATCCTGGAAGAAGCCATTCGCAAATCCTGCATCAAAATGAATCTGAAGGATGTTGATGGTGAGGAGAAAGGCTCTCCACAAGCTCCCTCTGGGTCTGGGCTTTTAGTACAGTGCCCTGCCCTAGGAAAGGTAAAGCTGGTCCCAGACTCACTTGGCATCATCTTCCTCTACAGGTTTTGTGACCAAGTGCATCCAGCTCTATGAAACTACTGTGGTTCGTCATGGCCTTATGCTGGTGGGACCAACAGGTTCTGGGAAGACAAAGGTATGGTTGAGACACTCTGCAGGCACCAGCAAACCAGAAAAGACGACAGGCCCCCAAGATGACACCTTTCAGCATTGATTTATAGCCCTGGAGAAGTATTACTACCTCACTGTTTTGAGTTGGGAGATTAGACTGAGGCTTATTAGCTCTGCTGCATATTTCTAGGGCTGAGACATGCTTTGACATCTCGAGATGCTTCAGGCCTCTTGCACAGGAGATCTAACTTCCTCCTCCCCTGCATCTAGAATGCTTTATTTCTCTGAATGCAGCCAGTCGTCTCCTTACTATGATATTATCCTTCACTATGTCTCCTTTCTCACTGCCTTAGGAATGCAGTTGCTGTGGCAGCAAGCGGCTTTGTTTTTATAGAGCCATGGCAGTTTACTCTCTTACTCTCCTGCTCTTGCAGAGTTATGAAGTCCTGGCAGCTGCAATGACATCACTGAAAGGTCAGCCTGCAGCCGGTGGTGGGAATTACGAAGCAGTCAGCTACTTTGTACTGAATCCCAAATCCATCACAATGGGCCAGCTTTATGGAGAGTTTAACTTGCTAACGCATGAGTGGTAAAGTACAAAACCTGCTTTCCTTCCTTCCAGACGGGAAATGCTTTTCTTCTGCTCTTGAGAGTCTTCTCTTCAAGGCTGAGAACTGTTTAGGATAGTGGCATCAAACCAGAAGCGATCAAGTCCTCATCCCCACCAAGCTACAATAGGCAGTCACGATGATTTAAGCTGACATCTTTTGTTGTGCACTTGGCCTGGCTGCCAGCACATGCCCAGAGAGTTCCTGCAGCTCAGCTCCTAGCACTAACACCCCAACAAGGAATAATTCAATTGCTCTGGAGCACATGCCCCAGCTCTACGATACAGCAGCTTAAAAACCCTGGCTTTGCTTCTGAAGAGAAATGACCTCTGTGCTGCACACATGAATTGTTCTGTATAAATACACTGGTGGCCTTGAATGACGAGCAATGACTTTCAGGCATAAAGAGGCATTTCATTCCCGTTACCAGGGCTCCTGCTTGCTTGCATGGTTTGGAAGCAAGAACCAACAGCCCATTTGCCCTCTTGACAGCCAGGTCCTACTGCTTATCTTTCCATATGTGACCTGTGGTTGACTTTACTGCTCACTTTATCCAGAAGCTAAGGTGTGAGAAGCAGTGTGAATCTCCCTGTGGCCCTGCCACCCATCACTTGCTTAGGGCAAGGCTAAAGACTCTGTCTGGTAAATACAAGGAAAACTAAATAAATGTGAAACTAACTAGCTCTAGGAAAAGTGCAAGCAAGGAAGCACTGCTGATGCTGAGACTCAGAGCTTCCCAGCCTGGGCCCTGGTGCATCTTTACTGAAGGACATTTTATAGGCTATTCCAGTTAAGCTTGACAGTTTGTTTATGATTTGGCTCTACCCAAGGGCAACACACAGGCATGTCAACATGATAAAAAGAAAAATACAGCAGCCATGTAAAATGTATTTACAGAGAAATCCATTGGGTTTAATCAGCTGAGCTTTAGAACAGACTGTTTTCCCTTGATCTCAGTAACAATACCCTGGATTTCCTAGCACTATAAAATAACAAATATTTTTTTAATAATGGGAGCAGAGTCCACGGCCTGAATAGAAATTGTACTCCGGGTTTACATGGACAGATTAAGTTCTTGCTGTCAACACCCAGCATTTCTTGTGTCTGCTCTCCTGTTCACCAGCTCCAGCACCACCTGGGTTCACAAGCAGTTGAGGATGGGGAACTTCAATTAGGAAGAGGGTAGAGTCATGCTCTTCAGCCTAGATTCCTTTTTGTAACCTGTAGTTACCCAACTGAAGCATCTGAATTAGCAGAGTAGCTGTCCTGAGTCTCCCTTTACGCTTGGTGAAGAAAAAGAGGCACCTCCAGAGAGAAGATAACCTGCCTATGACCTGAACTAGATGCTAGCAAGGTTTCTTTGTTTTTCACTGAGCACAGAGATGTTAAAGGGAAGCTTGGAATTTTATAGTTAGATGACAAGAAATCCAAATCCTAATGCCCAAAGACATTGTTTCATGGTGTCACTCAGGCTGTCACAGCAAAAGAAAGAATGAGATGGACTTTTATGCAGCTCATTAACCAATGAGGCACAGGTGTGTACATCAACCAGGGTGAGATTCTGGCTCTGTTGCCTTGTATGGTGGAAAACCTTGTCATTGATTTCAGCAAATGAATGGACCAAGCTCTACCTTCCTCCCACCTTTCAGGACAGATGGGATCCTTTCCTCACTCATCCGGCAGGGAGCTGTGGCCAATGACAGCAGCAAGAAGTGGTACATGTTTGATGGTCCAGTTGATGCTTTGTGGATTGAGAACATGAACACAGTGCTAGATGACAATAAGAAACTGTGTCTCAGCTCGGGGGAAATCATCAAGATGACAGAGGTAACTCATCCCTCCCGCTTTTGTTCCCTGTTGTCTGTTTTCCTTCCTTCCTCTTGAAACAGACTTGCTTTTTACTTTCCACTTGATGTCTGTGATGGACTTGTATGGAAATTGGTGTCTCAGTAGCAGTCCTGTATTGGCCAGACCTCTGCTGAGCTGCACAAACACAACAAGAAGAGGGATCCTGCAACAAAGGGAAAGATTTCAGCTTCACCTAATTATGCCAGAAGACGCATCAGAAGTGAGCAAGTCTTTATCCTCCTTTCTTTCCCTTTTGCAATTTCCAGAGCATGACCATGATGTTTGAAGTCCAAGATCTGGCTGTTGCTTCCCCTGCCACAGTCTCCCGTTGTGGCATGGTTTATCTGGAACCCAGCATCTTGGGGCTGGAGCCCTTCACTGAGTGCTGGCTGCAAAAAATGCCAGGCATCATGCAGCCCTTCTCACAGCAGCTATCATCTCTCTTCAGGAGATTCCTCAAGGTGAGCTACCATGCCATTGCAGCCTTTCCCTGGCTCAGAGCTTGTCAGCTCAGATATCAACCAGCCCAAACTTGTCAAGACCTGGCTTTAAATGCCATTGTGGGAACACTTTAGACCACCAACTGCTCTGTGAATTTCCTGGATTTAATAGAGGTTATTCACTGATCCCTGTAGATGTGTCTTAATCTTATTGGCCATTATAGTTTGGTTTATTTCATTTTAAAATTATCTTCTGGACAAAATGATACCTGGTGCAGCTTCATTGCTTACAGTGGAATAACTCCAGGGAGAAAGTTTTGTAAGAACAAGTCTTGTTATTTCTACTCTGCTCCTAAGCCACTGTTATAATGAATAACCTGGAGCTGCAAAGGAAAGCTCTGAAGGGAGCAAGGCATTTAACAGCAGTGATGGCACAAGATGCATGACAAAGTTGCACAGAAACAAAAGGCCCAGAGGTGTCTTGGAGTTAAAACTGAACCCAAGGGGTTTGACTTGCTTCTCTCCAGCCAAAACAGTGGTACTCAGGAGGCAGTGGGAAATGGCAGCACTCTCAATCATACCCTCCCTGTTAAACATAGCCTGTGGGGAAGCAAGGAGAACCCAAAACCCTAGAGGGTCAAAGCAAAGTCAAATATGTTGGATGGTGACACTGAACTGTTCTTGCCTCTTCTTACAGGAGGCCATTGGCTTTGTCCGGACATCTGTGAAGGAGATAATTGCCTCAACGGATGGAAACCTCACAAGGAGCCTCCTTGTGCTCTTGGAATGTTTGTTTCAGCCTTTTGTTTCTGTAGAGGTAGGATTCTTTTATACCACTATCACTTGTGCCTGTGACTCTTATGGGCACTAAGTCAATGCAGAAGGTTAGTCACCAGAGAACAAAGAGTTGGTGCAGAAAGGTCGTGCTGTGCTCATCCACATGGCAGAAAGTAACACAACATCCTGCAAAGCACAAGTAAACCAGGAAGGATTATGCTTTGCCTACTGAAAGAGCAAAAGATAAGCTCCACGCCTACCAGGCTAGAGGGAAGAGGTTTGCTTTTATTTATAGCAGAGGGAATTGGAGAATGAGTGGAAAGCAGAGATCAGAGCTGAGCAGTGATGCACTTCAGATTGCAGATCCTCAGAGAATTAGTATTGAAGAAGGCTGGACAACTTTAAAATTAAAAACCAAAGACTAAATTCTTCTTCCAGCTCTGAGTGACATTAGTTCAGCAAGGGGAGTCTCTCAAGTACCCCAATGAAAACAGCAAGTTTTAATCTACAGAATATATTAACAAGGCCTGTGAAAAACTGGCTAGAAAAAGCTAGATAGAAGCTGAACAGAATTACAAACACATTAAGAATAGTCTGACTTTTGTGTTCCTTAACTATGCCTGAGAATTTTATTTCTGTACTTCTGGCTCTCAGGGAATGAGGACCATTCCCCAGGAGAAGTTAGCTCGTATTGGAGAGCTGATTGAACCCTGGTTTATATTTGCCTTGATCTGGAGCGTGGGTGCTACTGGAGATTCACAAGGTCGTGTGGCCTTCAGCTCGTGGCTGAGGGAGAAAATGGCAAAAGAAAAGGTGAGTAAAGGAAAAGTTGATCCTCTCTCATTATAGAGGAACTGGTAACGAGGAGCAGGGGTCAGAATATCTGGAGGTTTTGGATGGGCTGCTTCTTGGGTTCTAGCATACCACATCTGACTCAAACTTCGAGAGATCCCTGGAGCTGAAAGATATGGGAGAGAGACTTGGTCCCCCTGGCCTGGGCAGCACCCTGTTAGTAAAGTTTTTTTTCTCAGTAGTGTAAATCCTCCTGTCAATCCAGTTGTGTGACAGTCAGGTTTACCAAAGCTTTATTCTCACAGATCCAGTTACTTTTCCCAGAAGAAGGACTGGTTTATGACTATAAACTCCACGATGCTGATCTTAGCAGTGCTGAAGATGATGTGGATGAGGATGGTGTTAAGGAGGTATTTTACTTTCAACTCCAAGCTGGGAAATTTCGGGGGAAGGACCAGGAGGCAACACAGTTTTCTCATCAAGGGCAAATAAGAAGGGCCTATAGGAACCAAGGGAGAATGCTTAAAGTGAAAACAAACTTTTCATTAAAGGAAGGAGGCATTTCTTGCCCTCAGGGTTGTGAAGCAAATCTTTCCAATCAGAACCAAGGGCCTTTGCCAGTACTCAGAAAAGTGAGAGGGCTCTACAAGCATGGTTGCTGGAGGAGGACAGGGAGAAGCTCAGCTGGAAAGGCTTGTCTGTGTTAGAAGGTAGTGCACACAACAGCACAGAGCTATGTGCAGCAGAGTCTGGAGGAGGAGCAAGGCAGACAAATATGCCATCTTTTTCACAGGAGACTGCAGAGCAGTAAGGCATGCAAGGCCCATCTGACTGACAGTCACCAGCTCCTGGGCTGAAAGAAAGAGGAAAAATTTTCCCCTTCCTGAAATCAGAGCAAAGTAGAGCATCAGAGCTTCTACCTACATAAGCATCAGATGCTTAGCAGAATCTGCCAGCATCATCTCTGTGGGAAGGCCACATGGAGTGGTTAGGACTGTGCATTTTGCTGGTGTTCTCCAGCACATCCTGACAAAACCTCTGTCTCACTCATATTGGGGCTCCTGGGAGGTTAGTTTGTGACTTGATTCTAGAACAAGTTGTCCATGTCTCGTACAAGTACAAAACCTCCACATGCCTCTGAGTGCAGCACGAGTGATGGCACCAAATGTGAAGATGGGATCACAGTTAAGTCCTCTTAGGCCCTTTGCAGTGGGGACAGTTACAGGATGGGTCAGCTTAGGACAGAATTCCAGTTTTTTGCAAATATCACAAGTGCTCCATCCATATTTGATTTCAGCTTTCAGAAGGGAGGGCAAGTGTGTTGCTGCTAGGGCAATAATATCTAACTCCTGAGCTACCTCCCTCCTGAAAGAAATGAGTCAGACACTAACAGCATTGTCAGAGAGGTAAGGGTGGTGGGACTAGACAGAAACCTGAATTCCTCATCAGGAGCTGAGCTACTAACAAGAAGCCGTGACAGGGAAAACAACAGGAATAGTTTTCCTTTTCAGGCAGGGGATAGATACAACTGTCCCTCCTAACCACACCCATATCTTTTAGGTGTGCTGGGAGAAGTGGCTGGACTCTACAGCAAAGTTCACCATGGTTCCTGATACCAACTTCTGTGACATTATTGTGCCCACAATGAGCACAGTGCGAACGGCCCATCTGCTGGAGCTGTTGCTTACCAACTATAAGCCAGTACGTGCCCAGCCTTGTCTTTAATGTTTTGATTCAACCCTGCTCCCTTCAACGAGGCCAACTTTTCATCTCCCAGTGCAGTCAGAACCTAACAGCTACCTGATATTTGGAGATTATTTCTCAGTCCTGTGGATTTGTGTTTCTCTGCTCACATGCTCTGCCTAAGCAACAAGAGATCTTCATTCAGTCCCCAGGCACCAGACCAGTGCCCCAAAGGAATATCAACACCCAGTTGTTCAACCAAAAGGCAGCAATTGCTAGATAGCCCATTGCCATCCCTCTTTACCTGTTTCCTATAGTTCCATTTCGTACTCTCTGGTTGGGTTCCTCCCCCACCAAGAGATCTGCTGAGCATCTATCCTTACTAAAGCAGCAAGCCTTCTGTCCTCTCCCAGCCTTTGAATACCTAAGTGAGCAGTAACCTGCCTTTCCTCCAGCAAGTGTCAGAGAGCTGAGAAACACAGATTGTGTGCCTATGGTTATGCTGCATTGCTGACACTTGCTTCTAGGTTCTCTGCATTGGTCCCACTGGCACAGGGAAGACACTGACCATTACGGACAAGCTTCTGAAGAACTTGCCTCTCAAATACGTTACTCACTTCCTAATGTTTTCAGCACGTACCTCTGCTAACCAAACCCAGGATCTCATTGACAGCAAACTGGATAAGAGGCAAGTTTCCCTTCTGTGTTTGCAAAGGCAAAATCCCTGAGCTTGGTGTTTCTCTCAACTTGGCCATTTACTTTCTTCCAACCTCAAGGGGCCCCAAGCATATATAGAGCTGGGGAAAACAAATAGCGCAAGCAGCAAATCTGAGCTGGGATTGTGAGACCCAGTAAGAACACGATACAATGGCAAGGAAGTGAGAAGGATTAGTTAGGGTCTGTAGAAGTTGCTGCAGTTCTGGTTATTCCAGAAATACTGCATTTCACAGCACAGGTGTTTGCAAACCCTCTAGTGGGTTCTTTATAGAAACTGATGAGGAGAGTAAACATGGCTGCTGACCCCCAATCCCACACCCTATAGTTAATAGCTTCCCTTTTGCCTCCTTGGTAAGCCACTGGTTTGAAGCTTCCAACAGATTCACAGGCCCAAGCTTTGCTGTTGTTTGCACCCATTTATTCCTTGACATATTGCATAAGTAGACAAAATGTCACTTGTTTGGAAAGAAGCCAGTGCCTCTTATGTTGCTCTGGATCTTTTCCATGCAAAGGCGCATTTAAAGGGGTATATGGGGTATAAGGATAGCTGAAACTGCTGACCCAGGAAGCCTCTGGAAGAAAAAACTGGCTCGAGTTAGGAGTACTTTTGCAATAGGAGTTGTCCTGTGTCCTTATGCAGCTTCTGTCCTTACAGGCGGAAGGGTGTGTTTGGGCCTCCAGTTGGGAGGTACTTCATCTTTTTCATTGATGACTTGAACATGCCCATGCTGGAGCAGTATGGAGCTCAGCCACCCATCGAGCTGCTGCGGCAGTGGCTGGACCACCAGGGCTGGTACGACAGGAAACACATCGGTATGACCCAGCTCCTCTGCCCAGTGCTCGTGCCAAGAGTTGGTCTGTGGGTAGCTATGTGTACCTGCTGTGGAGATGTGTGGTGAACATACTGAGCTACAACTTAGTATTTGTTCCTGATTTTGCACTCTTCAAGGTACTTTTAAGAAGCTGGTGGATATTAATTTTGTCTGTGCCATGGGACCTCCTGGAGGGGGAAGGAATGCTATCACTCCACGCCTCACTCGTCATTTCAACTACCTCTCCTTCACCGAGATGGAGGACAGCAGCAAGAAGACTATCTTCTCCACCATCCTTGGCAGCTGGATGGGTAAGTTCTGCAGACAACTGCCATCTTCTTATGTTGCAAGTCAACCTGAATATAAGGGAGGTTGGAAGGGGAGGAATTAATACTGATGATCTGATCAAAGTGTTGGAAGCTGGAACTTGCACTAGTTGCTTGAAGATGCTTTTGGGAAAGTGTTATCTGATTCTTAGCAAACAGAGAGCTCATACATTGTTTAGCCTCAGGGCCAACCTCTGCTGGTGCACATCAGCAAACTTCAACTTTGGCTCCCAGAGTTTCATGAGGTATCTTGCAGCCTAGGCCTTTTAGAGAGGATTTTGTTGGTGATGGGTGATGCAGATGTCCTTCACCTCAGCAAGTAAAGCTGTAACTAAGGGTTTTTCTTCTTTTTCTAGCTGGACTCCTAGGAGAAAGAAGTTACAGAGATCCAGTGCGTAAGTAAGAGCAGAAAGATTAGACAGAGAGAGACTGTGAACAGCCCAAGCTGATGGACACAGCATAGCATAGCTTACCTGTGCTTTCAACAGACACTTGGCCAGACAACAGCCTTCTGTGGAAGCAGAGCCTTCTGTCACTCTCCATCTGCTGCAGCCTGTGGACAGCTGAGCAGGGTGGATCTAAGTATGGTACTACAGCCACCCAGAAAAATGGGTTCATTTGGAGTGAAATGAGCCCTCTTATATTTGACAGGGTGGAAATTTAGGATAGCCTTTGCAAATGTGCCCTTGTCTGCAAATCTGCCAGTAGGAAGGAGTGAGAATAGTGAGCTGTGGAGAAGCAAAGCAGAGCTTTCTGAGTGCTTGCAGTATTCACAAGTGTCAGTGCCTGACTCTGAGCTCAGGGGCACACTGAAGCATCTAGCTGTGATTTTAAAAGAAATGAAAGAACTTTGGAAATAATGCAAAAAAAGTATAATATTCTAGGGTGTCACAGGACTCTGCTTCTCCAAGAGTGTTTATAATGGACTTCACTGGGAAGGAAAAAAAAGGTATCGTTTTATGTTCTAAAGCTGGCAACTGTGTTTTAATATTGCCAGACTATTGCATAACAAATTACTCCTTAGTGGGTTTGCATTTGCTGAGCTCAAGGTGGTTTAGCTAAGAGGGCACTCACACCTTCAAGCTTAAAAGTAGCTGAGACTCCAATGTGGAGTCACAAGGAGGGAGAAGGAAAATCTGTCTGGAGTCTTTCAGGTAGGCACCAATTACCTGTCTGACAGTGCCTCCCTCCCTGGAGTGCATGAAGTCTTAACACTGCAGAATTGTGGTGATGCATGCTTCTCAAATCTGCTTCCCTTTGCTTAGAAAACTCATTGGCAACCTGTCCATGGCAGTGAGCAGGTGCTTGGTCAGGTCCACACACAGCCTCTGCATAAGAAAGCAGTAGAAAAATGTGTTCCTGCTCAAACCTTAGTGACATCTCTGCCACGCAGTGCCACATATCTGCACTGCTAGGACCTTCCCAACCCAGAGTCACCACCACCTTGACATCCTAGCCACCTTCCTCTGTTCTACAGCTGGAGCACTTGCAGTCAAAGACTTGAATGAGCCCTTGGTGGATGCCACTATTCGCATGTATTTGACCATCACATCCCAACTGCTGCCCACACCAGCAAAGTCACATTACACCTTCAACCTGAGAGATCTCTCCAAGGTGTTCCAAGGCATGCTCATGGCTGAGCCCGGCAAGATTGACGTGAGTCCTCCCATCAGCACAGCCATTCCACCTAGGGGAAGACCAGAAATGTTCTAGTTAAGGCCCCAGTTTCTTGTTGAAGTTATATTTTGGTACTGGTCAATGAATGTGGTGACCTTCCCTTTGGCTCTGTTGCCCAGTAGCAGCAGTAAACAGACTCCTTCTGCCACCTCAGACCTTCCCTAGACCGGAAGCAGGTGAGTGGCCACAGGGAGTCAGCATGACACAGCCCCAGCCATTCAGAGCTAGATGGAACTGTAGGGGACCAGACAGGGAACTACACAGGGGCAGAGGTGTTGTCCTGTTACCAGCTTGGAGCAATGGAGGCTTCTGCCCCTTCAGCTCTCCTGAGGACCTTGCTGTAGCTCCAGCCTAGCCAGCAGAGACTGACTTATCACAGGAAGTACTTGGGCCCTGGTTCTGTGCTACACCTGAATAAAAGGATCTTTCCAAAGAAACACAAGAACTTCTGAAAACAGTAAAAAATAAATCAAACTGGGGGCAAGATAAGGACAAAACCCATGAAATCTAAATCTCTCAAAGAAAGCTTGACATATGGACAAATAGATGGGGGATTAGCTGAAGCTCTCTGCAAAGCAGCTGTTTTGAGAAGAGTTGATTTTGTGAGGAGAAGGGAATGCAGCTTCCCCCACCCAGTTCTTTCTCCACTCCAGCTGCCTTCTAGCAGGAGTGGAGCTGGCTGGGCAGGAACCAGCCTTCCTGATAGTGAGTCTCTTAACACTTCTATGCTTGTCTCATGAGGTTTGTTTTGCTGGAATTTCCTATCAGGACAAGCTGCATCTGCTGAGACTGTGGTACCATGAGAGCTGTCGGGTCTTCTGTGATCGCCTGGTCAGCAAAGAGGATCGAGCCTGGTTTGACAACCTGATGACAAGAATGATGGAGGAGTTAGGTACCACTTTTGAGGAGGTCATCCCCTCCCAGCCAGTTCTGTTTGGGGACTTCATGGATCCAGGTGCAAATACCAAACTGTACAAGGAAATCAATAGCCAGGAAAAGGTAAGGACTCGGGGAATCAAGATGATCTGAATTGCGTTCACATCATCCAAGTCTCCTGCAGACAAAAGAAAACCGTTAATAGGAACCATGGGGCTGGTTGAATTGCAGGTTTATGGAATCAAAAACCCTCCCAGGGCTCTTCTGTGAAATCCTGCCTTAGATATGGATAGTGTTTGCATTTGGTGTAATGGGAAGTTGAGGTGGAACAAGCTGTCTCTGTGTTGCCATCCTGGTGCAGCCCGCTATGCCAAATCTCCCAAATGAACTGCACTTGGCACTGAAAAGTGAAAAGTGCTGGAAAAAAATGGCACATTACCTCCAAACAACACTACTTTTGCCATTAAAATCTTCACAATTGACCTTTACAAGTAATTAATGTTACTGCCAGATCCCCTGTTGGAGAAGATACTGCGAGTACTCTGGTAGTGATAATTAAGAAAAGGCAATGAGCAGTGTGTTTTGTGCTCATTATCAGAATCAGATGATTATCCTTTTGTCTCTCCTCTTGTGATAGCTGTGTGACAAGGACTGGTAATTAACTGAGCTTTCCAATCTCTATTGCAAAGTAGGTAGGCCTGTCCCCCACTGAGGTGTGCACAGCTGAGACAGCCAGATTTACTGAGCTGCTGCACAGTGCACTGATGCACACAGGACTTGGGCATCCAGACAAGGCTCTCTGCACATTATGAATTCCAGCTGATGTTGCTTGCCAGGCTCACAATGAGATTGCTGAGAGGGTAGGACCAAATCCCAGATGTCTTCATGCTTCGTCTCCTGCTCTGGCCTGAGGGTGTTGTTGAAGAGAGCCCTGCAAAGGGCAGGAGAGATTGCTCCTGCAGCTATTCTGTGCTATGGCTAGACTGGGAGAGGAGTGCACTTCTCTACCCACATATGGCAAGTGGTGGTTTCTTCCAGGACCTGCCCTTTCCAGTCAGGATCCTAACCACAGGATGCAGCAGCAGGCATTCATCAGCTACAAAGTGAAGAAGCTCTTCCAGAGGGAGGCCCTGGAACAGTACGGGTCAGGCAGCCATAAGTTATTTTATGTTGGACTGTTCCTTGTTATTTTTTCCAGGCAAACAGCACTGCTGGGAACTGCAGACCTTAGTCACTTGCCTGAGTGAGTTTGTCAGCAGCAGCTGCTGCCACCACCTCTAACTAAATTCATCTCAGTCCAGTGACAGTTCTTGTAGGAGCATGGATCAAAGAAAGCCATCACCTCCCCACGAGCAGCTCCTAAGGAGCAACTGAGATAGGCAGCTGCTCCCAGACCCTGCAGAGCACTAGGCTCTGCTCTCCCAGAGGCCTGGCTATGCTTATAGACAACCATATTCCCCCAGCAACTGCTTTTACTAGTAGCCACCATTGACTGTTTCTGCCCACAGCTCAAGTTTGTGATTGATGATTACCTGGAGGAGTACAATCAAGGCAATACCCCAGAGCTGAAGCTTGTGCTTTTCATGGATGCAATACAGCACATCTGCCAAATCACCCGGATCCTGCGGCAGGCTCCGGGAAATGCTCTTCTCCTGGGTGTTGGGGGGAGTGGGAGACAGTCTCTCACCAGACTGGCATCTCACATGTAAGTCATGCACATAATGTGGAGCAGCTCCATTGGGGATGCCTCCAAAGAATCTCTTTTCCTGGCCTTCTTGCTACTGGTTACACTTTTTTTTCTGGTTGCTGACTCTTCAGATTTAACACTTAAGAACTAGGGCTCAGCTAACACGCACACCTACACTAGAAAAATTGGACTCTTTTGCCTGCTAGTTTGTTGGATTACTGCTGGGGACATGCAGCAAATGAGTAAAAGCAGCATAGGCCTTGTCAGCTCAGTGCAGCACTCAGCAGGGGGAGAGAGAGGGGCTTCTTCCTGGGAGATGGGCAGCAGGAATACAAAGACAGGAGCTACTATTGACAAGTGATGTAGTGTCACTGACAGCCTGGCAATTAGGACTGGTGAGGCTTGGAAGCTTGAACAGCCAGAGAACTAGATTTGGGAAGAAAATTCTTCCAGCTCTGACTGTGGAGTGCAATCCTAGAGAAACACAACTATGGTTCTATGGTTCCCAGGGCAGCATCACCAAAAAAATCCACACTGAGTTGCTCCCTCTCCACTCTGAGGCACTGAGCCACAGAAGCTGTGTGACTTATAGCTCATGGAGTTATACTTCTCCTGATTTCTAGCTAGCTGAGGTAGCTCTGCTTTGAGTAAACCATACTCTTAGGTTGGTGGCTGAACGTGCACAAAGACAGGCATGGGCTCAGGACTCATTGCAAGAAAACAACTTGCTTGAGTCCTCTCCCCAACACACACACACACACACACACACAGGATTGACAAAAGAGGAGATTTTAATTTGCTGTAACTCCACAGGCTTCTCTTTCCTTTAGAGCAGATTATGAGTGTTTCCAGATCGAACTGGCCAAGAATTATGGCATGATTGAATGGAGAGATGATGTGAAGAAGATCGTGATGAAGGCAGGACTTCAGAACCTACCCAAGACATTCCTCTTCGTAGACACACAGGTACAGGAGTATTAGCACAGTGGAGTCCATTTCAAAAACAGTCAGAAACACATCTCTAAGCTTAGTAAATGCCCCTAAAGAGGACTAAGAAGCTTGATATAAACCAGACAAAACTTGGATCTCTTAAGTAGCCCACCTTCATCATCTTATAAGAAGGCCCCAGGAAAACAAAAGCTGGTGCCTTTGTTGCTGGAGGAACTGTAGAGCTGTGTGTGAGTGAGCTGATTCTTCTGTTGTTCAGGAAGCATCTTTCAGCTCCATCCAAGGCTTAGGTGGGAATCAAAGATTTTAGCCCCCTCTGCCTGAAGCTAAGCACTATGCTAACCACTGATACTAGAAATCCTAAGTAACATCATTCTCTTTCTTTTCAAAGATACCAGTAGATTTAGGGCCTTATTCCTGCTGCTTCCACAGAATAACGTTGGCTTGTTACTGTAAACTATAACTTGCTAATGAGTAGACCAACTTCTGGGATTCACTCTTATGTTCCCCACAGGATTTTTTACTGCCTTCATTATCATAGGAACCAAGTCCCTTCTGGCAGTGCCCTAAGCAGCGAGATGAGCATCTGTCAAATGCTACTTGTTCTTGCATCCTTTTCCCTGCAATGAGAACCTTATGTGGGAGAAGAGAGGCATGGGAGGGTGCATTTAGTGAAGTAGATGGATGCTGATAATTTCTGATTTAGCAAAGGTGGATAGGTGAGTGTAGCTCTGGAGGGAGATCATCCCACAGGCTGTGACACATCCCTTCAATTACTCCATCTCCCACGTCCATGAGCTTTATCCTAACAGTGAAGCGTTCTGTGCTGGAGGAATGAAGATCCAGAGCAACTTGGTACCTGATTGCAGAGTCACTGTGAGGCAGGAAGCAAGGCCCTGAGCTCAGTTTGGCTGTAGGAAGACAGTGAGTGGGCAGAAGGAGGTTTGTTCTCAGACACCCACCACCACCCCCCTTGAAATGGCTGCACATGGCTATTCAATTGGGAATGCTGGACAAGGGTTAGAGTATGCTTTACTGGAGCAGAAATCATTTCTTATAACAAAGGCTGATGGCTACGTTTATCCAGAAGTGAGGACATGACTGTCTTATGACTTAAGAAGCTGCCTTTTTGTTTTCCCCATCATCTCTTTAGATTAAAGACGAATCCTTCCTTGAGGATATCAACAACCTGCTCAACTCAGGTGACGTTCCCAACATTTACAACCCTGATGATCAAGAACAGATCATGACTGCTATGAAGCCCTTTGTTAGAGAACTAGGGCAGCAGCCCACCAAGGCCAATTTGATGGCTGCCTACACAGGAAGGGTTCGCAGCAACATCCACATGGTCCTGTGCATGAGGTACAGTTCAGGGCTTGGGCTTCATGCTGTCAATGTTAATTATTCCCTCCTTTTCCTTTGCCTTTGTCACAGGAACTTTGTTCCCAAGCTTCTGACTTTGGAGGAGTAAGGTTTGCATACCACCTTCCCCCATAGGAATGGATACTTTTTTGTTTACACTTCAGTGGTTTTAAGATGAAGTTTGAGACGTTTAATAACATGATTACATATGACCCAGATTAAATACCTGCTTTCCTCTCCTTTATACACCATTGAGCTGTTTGTTATAAAAATATCTTGCTTGAATTTGAGGCTCACTTGCACCACATTTGCTCCTTAATCTAGTGCATGGTCCTTGAGCAGATAGCTTGTTTGCAGGAGGGCTGTGAGAAGGTACAGGGCATTCTCCATGCAGGCACAAATGGAAGAGTCAGGACCGTGATTGTGGTCTGGTGATGCAATCTCTGCACTCCCCTGCTTGAAATAGACTTTAGATCACATTTATTTCTTCCCCCTTAAGTGTTATTCCTAGGGAGAGACCCTTTTAAAACACCAGCCCACTACCATCTTAATACTTCCAGAATATAACCAGGACTTCCAAGGAGAGAACTGGGACATGCACCCTAGGACATGTGGCTCACTGCCTGAACTTTCGTTTCTTCTTGCTCTCTCTCTCTCTCCTTCCTTGGGTATATTCCCTTCCTTCTTTCTCTGTAGGAGTTCAGGATGGTGCTAGAGAAATAGGAAGGCTATTTTATCCTTGTGTGTATAGCTAGGTGTAACATCTTCTCTGCATGTCTTTCCCTCAGCCCTATTGGAGAGGTCTTCCGTGCACGCTTGAGACAGTTCCCCTCTCTTGTGAACTGCTGTACCATCATCTGGTTTAATGAGTGGCCTGCTGAAGCCCTGCAGTGTGTTGCCTCCTCTTTCTTGCACGAGATCCCACATCTTGGTGACAGGAGTGAAAACATTGATGGGATGGTAGGTACCACACTCAACACACAAAATACAGCTCCTGTATGTTCAGTGTGCCATCTCGCTAGATACACATGGACAATATATGTAGAATATACCTGTGGAAACATCCTACCCTGTAGCAAATATGTTTCATGGCAGAGTTACTCAAATACAGAACAGGTTAGCTTTTGTATGACTTGAAATGGGCATGTCTGTCACCCTCTCTGTGGCACATGCATATGTAAGCTCTGCTGTGACCATATATACTTAGGCTCTTTGTAACCCCCTTGTGCTGTCTGTGGGAGACTTGCCTGTCCCATCTTCAGTACTGAATGAGATTGTTTCTTTGCTCTCTCCTTGTAGATTCAAGTATGTGTAGAAATCCATCAAAGTGTGGCAAAGAAATGCCAAATATACCTAGCAGAGCTGGGCAGACACAATTATGTCACTCCCAAGAGCTACCTTGAGTTTCTCAGCATCTTCATTTCCCTGATTGAAAAGAAGCAACAGGAACTGAAGACAGCCAAGAACAGGATGCAAGGTGGCTTGAACAAGGTCTGTCCCTCACACAGTAGAGCTTTTAGCACCCTTTACCTGATCTGAGCAGTGTATTTATAGCTGTAGAGATGCAGTGAGATGCCCTACACATCTCCTGTGCAACAGAAGTAAACTCATGCTAAAACAAATAAGAACTATGCTTTCTGCCAGGACCTGTCTTTCTGAAGGTCTGAGTCTGTTAGAGCTCTAAAAGAATGACAGTCCCCACAGACCTCTCTGAAGTTCATCATCTCTCTAAGTGTTCCTTATTAACCTTTAAATTGGAAGCCCTATAACAGCAACAGTGTGCTGCTGACCAAGTGCCATGAGCTTATGAAGTAAAGCCCATCACGTACTGGCACCACGAGGCACTAATGTTTATAAGCACATCCCAGTGCCACACTGCTGCTTAAGCAGAGTCCAGAGTAAGACCTGCCTTGTACAGCCTCACACTGGGCCAGGGAGCACCCACCAGGACAGCACAGCCCTTTCCTGGGGCTTTCCATAGCTCCTGCCTGTGTTCTCACTCTGCTCTGCTCCCACAGCTCCTGCAAACAGCAGAGGATGTAGCAAAGATGCAAGAGGAGCTGGAGTCTGCCCGCCCTCTCCTGGCACAGGCAGCCAAGGACACTGTGGCAACTATGGAACAACTGCAGGTACTACAGCTGGACAATCCAGTCTGACTGCTTAGACTGGACACATGGCTTGGGGAGGCCATGCAGGGGTTGTACAAAATCCACCTTAGATTAACTCAGCAGGTATTTATGCAGAGCAGTACTGTCAGGGAGGATGGCCTTCTGCTTGGGCCCCTGCTCTGGTGTTGGTGGGGGCCACTTATAACCTACCACCTAGTTGCTAGCAGAAGCAATGGCTCACACCTCCCTGTCTGAAACCACAACCCAGAGGTCAGTCAGCCAAGCTACCAGCTCCCTTTCCTCGCTGGTTTAGACCCTTGCAAGCACAGACTAGCAATACTACTGAGATAACCCTCAGGTGGCCTGAGCAGCTCTAAGCCCAGATGTTGTTGGGCTTGTTGAAAGGGATTGTTCCTCCACATCCCATCCCCAGGGAGCTGATCCAGCTCCAGCCTGCTTCTGCTAGCTCAGACTTCAGGGATCATCACACACAGTCACACCACTGCAGAAGAGGGAATGGTCTTGTGTTGGCTGTCGCTGCCTTCTCTCCTCCTTGTGTGCCTCTCTGCTACTGTGGGATGGCCAGACTGAGACAGATGGAGCAGAGACACTAATATCATACTGCTCTGCATGCAAAGAGGAAAGAGTATGCAGTCTCCCATGTACCCACATAGCAGAAGATTTGGCCACATTCCCTCTACACCTCCCAGTAGAGTTTTAACCCTGGGGACAGGCAAGAAGTGACAGTTTTAGAAACAAAACACTCATCCTATTTCATTCCTCCCTCTCCCCACATATTTGCATTCCTATGTATCCTCTCCCTGTGCTTATAGAAAAAAATGGGTAGAGCAGCTAATTCCTGCAGGACTAACACCATTCCAGGTACAACCAGAGCTGAAGCCTGTGGATGATCTCTACAGGCTAACAAAAACCTCCTGCCATTATTATGTGGGACAGGGATGCCCTCCAGCAGTTAAGCCCCAGCATATGTCTGTTGGAAGAACACACATGACTTTCCAGAAGAGCTGTGATCCCTACCCAGCAGTGCTGAGCCAAGTCAAAGGGGTGCTCTGTCTCCAACATGCTTCTAAAGGCTCTCTGGTGTTGCAGGTGGACACAGCTGTGGCTGAGGAGACAAGAAGTGCTGTGCAAGCTGAGGAAATGAAGGCCAAAGGGAAAGCTCAGAAAGCCCAAGCCATAGCAGATGATGCTCAGAAAGACTTGGCTGAAGCCCTCCCAGCCTTAGATGCTGCTCTTGCCAGCCTGAGGAACCTCAACAAAAGTGATGTTACAGAGGTAACTGGGTTGAGGGGGTGGGTGAGAGGCCTGAGTCTGGTCCTGGACAGCCTCTACTCACTTTGCAGAAATTCCCCTTCTATAGGCTTGCAGCTTGAGGATACTCAAGTAGTCCCTCCACAAGTGCTGCAGAACACCAGGTCATGAAGTGCAGCATTGCTATGGTGAGGTACAAGAAAAATGAGAGCCCACAAAGAAGGGAGAAAACTTGCCTGTACCCTACTTGCATACAGCCTCCTACCCAAGGCCATACAGATCCAGCTCCTTTGCCAAGACATCTTCAGCCTGTAATACATACCTATTAGAGCAACAGGGCAGGCTTTTTGAGTCTACATATAGTTGGTTCCATACCCTTTCTGATAAGCATCTTGCCCTGTAAATACCTCTGTTCTTCTTGCCTGCACATTACATCCTCTAAACACCCTACCTCTAGTCCCAGTAGCCCCTGGGACAGCTGAGGGATGAACAACTCACCAAGAACCAGGTCAAGCTACTATCTCCATGTGTGTTTTGCAGGTACGAGCAATGCAGCGACCTCCCCTTGGCGTGAAGATGGTGATTGAAGCAGTCTGCATTATGAAAGGAATCAAGCCCAAAAAGGTGGCAGGAGAAAAGCTTGGCTCTAAGGTGGATGACTACTGGGAACCAGGCAGGGGCCTTCTCCAGGACCCAGGAAAGTTCCTGGACAGCCTGTTTAAGTATGATAAGGTAAGTGGTGGCAGAGGGTGGCTGTGACCAGGGATCAGGTATTTCCTCACAGAGATGCTTCTCACAGCAATGAAGCTTAAAGGTCATTGTGAGCAGCACCCTTCAGCACAGAGGATGAGAATGTATTTGGCCTGGAAGTCCTCTTGTCAGCTGGCTGTACTTCATTGGCTTGAGTACTGGGACCCTGATGTACAGATCTTCCCTTTCTGTCCCTCTGCTCTTTCCATGTAGAAGAGCTATTTGGAAGTGGTATGGGGAAAAGATCTACCTAGTCCCACAGCTGTGGTCTCCAGAGAGACCATATTGCAGCCTATCACTACTTAAAGGCACCTATAGGAAAGATAGAGACAGTCTTTTTAGCAAGGCCTGTTGTGATGAGATAGGGGGTGATGGCTTTAAACTAAAGGAATATAGGGAATATATTCACACTGAATATAGGGAAGAAGTTTTTCACAATGAGGATAATGAAACACTGAAACGGGTTGCTCAGAGAGGTGGTGGATGCCCCATCTCTGGAAATATTCAAGGTCAGGTTCTTAACAACCTGATCTAGTTTTAGGTGTCCCTGCTCAAAGCAGGAGGTTGGACTAAATGACCTCTAAAGGTCCCTTCCAACTTTTCTATTATTCTATGCCTCCCAGGCCTCAAGATGCAGCAATTTGATTCCTCTTGCTCCAGTACAATGTCTTAACCACCCTCCCAAGATCCTGGTGCAGGCTGAAGCCACTTGAGGATGCCCTCAGAGACTCTCCCCAGTCAGATCTCTAGCACCCTCATCACAGATCTCCTCTCTTTCCCACCATTCCTTGCAGGACAACATTGCAGACAGCGTGATCAAGGCCATCCAGCCCTACATTGACAGTCAGGAGTTCCAGCCAGCTGCCATTGCCAAGGTCTCCAAAGCTTGCACCTCCATCTGCCAGTGGGTGCGTGCCATGTACAAGTACCACTTTGTGGCCAAGGTCGTGGAGCCCAAGCGGGTAAGAGGCAACATGACCTAGTTGCTCTTGGTTTTAGGGAACACAGCACTAGCAGCCCAGTGCTGCAGGAGATGCTGGGAGTCACCATGCTCTGCAGGTCAGGACATAATGTTCAGACCAAGCTTCAGCACAGCCAAAGCCCCAAAGACCATTAACATAAACTAGAAATCAGCCTAGAAGACACTGAGACAGAAGTTATACCTTGTTCTTAGTGCGGAGTTCCTGGCTCAGCAGAAACTACTTACAGAAGCATTCCCACATCTCACTAGTGTTTCAGCCTTAATCCCTTCAAAAACCTATTATTATTTTAGGGCAAGCAGAAGATCTTTTCCTCCTCTTCCTCAGTGGACAACATCCTGAGTTTGTGTAAGCTGGCACAGGCTCTTGGCTTTTTGAAGCTGTGCAAAAATGCCCTCCTCACCCTTGCTTTTGTTCCTGGGCTTTCAGAAGCTTGGTGTCATATAGGGAAGAAGCTCAGTATTAGACAGTGCTTTTGAGGAAAACCAACTCTTGCTCCAAGATCTCCAGCTTTTAGGGGAATAGCCTAGCCACATGCTAAGTAAATGCGCTCACTGTTTTCCTTGTGTATTTCCTCAGCAAGCCTGGAGGGAGGCAGAAGATGACCTGCATGCCACTCAGCAGGTCCTTGAGGAAGCTAAGGAACGCCTGAGAGAGGCTGAAAGTGGCATTACCACCCTGCAAGCCAAGTACAAGTCCTGCATAGCCAAGAAGGAGGAGATGGAGCTGAAGTGTGAGCAGTGTCAGCAGAGGCTGGGCCGTGCCGATACAGTAAGGGACAGAGCTGAGTTCTGCCTACTTATGTGAGACAGTTTGATTTCAGGTCAAAAAACACAGCAATGAAAACATCTGAGTCTACAACTTACAACAGTCTTAGGTTGAAGCTGTTTGACATGATCTCGGCAGCATTACAGGACTGGGGAAGTTAAGCTACCCAAGCATTGGTGTGAAAAGCTGCTGTCTTGCTGTGCACAGCCAGCAGCCAGTCTCTGGGACAGCTGAAAGCAGGACAGTAATCCCAGGATTAGGTGCTCAAAGCTGGAGACAGAATTCAGGATGTGGCAGAAGCCACCCTTCAACCCCCAGTCACCAAAGTCACCTGCAGAACTACCCAGAGAACAGCAGGTCCAGGACACAAGGTCAGACCATGAAGCAGTTTCTCATGTGTGCAACTTATCCCACAGCTCATAAACAGCCTGGCTGATGAGAAGGTTCGCTGGCAGGACACTGTGGAGGACCTGGACTACAAGATCAATAATATCACTGGGGATGTGCTGGTTGCAGCTGGCTTTGTGGCCTACTTGGGCCCCTTTACAGTAAGTGTGCAATGCTCTCTGCAAAGGGCTGGGGGAGCTGCTCTGCTCTCCTGGCTTCTTACTATTGCTGGCCAAATCTGCTAAGAGAAAGGAATAAGGAAAAAGGGTGCAAGACCCCTCCTGGATCTCTGTCTGCACTAGAGATTCCACAGGGTCCCACTTGAAAGGGAACCAGAGGGTTTAGATGAAAGCAGCAGACTAGCTGCAACTAAAAGAAAGGCTGTGATGCTTCTCATGGCAGGGACACTACCGTGTAGCACTGTGCAAGGAGTGGCTGGGGCAGCTGTCAGAAAACAACATTCCTCACAGCAAGGAGCCAAACCTGATCAGCACCCTTGGAGACCCTGTGGAAATCCGCTCATGGCAGGCAAGTTGCATAAAAAACCCCAACACTTCAGGCTGAAGGTGCCTTAGGCAAAGGCTAAAACACTCAGCTCACTGCTCACTCGCATCACCTTTACCAAAGGACAGTCAGCAAACAGCTCAAAAACCACCTTCACATTGCAGAGCTGGAATTGCTGCCAGGGCTCCTTGTGCAATGAGCAGGAGAGGTGAGGACCTGGCAGCATCCAGGACAGCAGCACATTAGCCTCAACTCACAGGGCTTCTCCTGTACAAACCACAGGCTTAGAGCAAAGCTCTGCCTGCAGCCTGTCCAAGCCTAACTCTGCCAACACAGCTCTGTCCCATGGCTCAGCTACTTCAGGCAGAGCTGCAGCTCCAGGCTCAACTGCTGCCGGAGGTACCCTCACCACCATCTCCTCTCCACCATACTGGGACCACAGAGGGGCCAGGGCAGCAAGGGCTTCTCTCTGGTCAGCTGTGTCGTGCTACCAGGTGTTCCCAACAGCTTTTTCTGCCCCCTTAGATTGCTGGTTTACCCAATGACACCCTGTCTGTGGAGAATGGAGTAATAACACAGTTCTCCCAGCGCTGGACTCACTACATAGATCCCCAAGGACAAGCAAACAAGTGGATCAAGAATCTGGTAAGAGCTGTGGGGAGGAAACCCAGGTCTGCCAGGGTAGGGGAAGCAACTTTCTGTTAGGAGCTGCACAGAGCAGCTTCAGGCTTTGTACCCCAGAGCTGCAAGACCCCACACTGTCCCAGCCCAGCCTCCCTAGCACCAGACAGGCTCTTCCATCAATATTCATCCCAGGTGGATTTCCCTGCTTGGGGAAATCAGCACAGGGCAGAAAGGGCCCCACTGTAAGTAAGTTGAGGTACCAGATTCCCACTCTGGCTCTCCACTAACACTCCAAGAGCCATATATCCTTGACCACACCCCTAAACCACATAGGAAAACATTAGCATCTCCCCTGGCAGCCTTCAGGGTCTCTGGAACAGAAGGGATGAGGGTAACATTACCTGGCTAGTGAGCACAGTCCCTGCTGCCAGAATCCTGGAAACATAGACCACCACCACATCATCATCTTCTTCTCCACAGAGCCACCCACCATCTTTTGAAGGGTCAGGTGGGAGGCTCAGGCAGCTGCTCCTGGTTTGCTCCCTGTGAGCTTTTCCCACCCACCTGCTCTTCCTTTGCAGGCAAACAAGCTCTAGTTAGGAGTGTGGGGCTCCACAGGGCTATGGCTCTTTGAAGGGGGTTTTCCCCATTTCTCCCCCCTTTCCTGCTGCCTTTTGAGTTGTCTCTAGTGCCTGGTAACATGGACTAAATTTGCCAAAAACTAGCTGAGCAAGGAAAGATGTTACTTCTGCTGCTCTGGGCAGTTAAATCAGCATAGTGAGAGGTGTGCCACACACCAGAGCTGGATGTGAAGGTGGGCAGGACAATGCAGGGGCCCTGCCCTCCCCTTTTACTTTTCAGGAGAAGGTGAACAGCCTGGAGGTGGCCAAGCTGAGTGACCGGGACTTCCTCAGCAGTCTGGAAAATGCCATTACCTTTGGGAAACCCTTCCTGCTGGAGAATGTCAGTGAGGAGCTGGATCCAGCCCTCGAGCCTGTCCTGCTGAAACAGGTCTTGTGTCTCACCTTGGCAAGCAGGGCTAGTGCCTAGCTGGCAGGGCTGTAAAGGGGGGACATCTAGCCAGGGGGCAGTGGGATGTGGTGGGTTTGTAGGCCTCTCTGGGCAGGTAGCACTCACATGGATGCTGCTTGTTCTGTGCTCACATGTCTTGGTCAGGGCTCCAACAACAGCCTCCTGCACACCCCAGTTCCCTGCCAGCAGGAATCTTTGCCTGAGAGGCAGGACTGTGGAATACAGCTGCTCTATTCAGGTTCAGTTCTTCAGGTCTGCTGGGCAGCTTTGAGCTCCACTGTCCAGAGAGCCTTCAGACTCTCTTCTCACTGCAGAGACCAGGGCACAGCAGGATGCCTTCCCTCACAAGAGGTAGCCATCCTAGCCTTCTTGTATTTGTCCCTTTTTGGTACAGACCTACAAACAGCAAGGCAACACCGTGCTTAAGCTGGGGGATAGTGTGATTCCCTACCATGACAGTTTCAAGATGTATATCACCACCAACCTGCCCAACCCTCACTACAGCCCTGAAGTCTCCACAAAGCTCACCATCATCAACTTCACCCTCTCCCCCAGGTACTTGCTTACCCCATCAGCTGCCTATGCTCAGCTGCCTACGCTACTGAGCACCTCATTCCTCACAGTCCTCAAACCCATGAGCCTCTTGCTCCCACCCTCACCTTCATGGCTTTTGTTGTAGTGGCTTGGAAGACCAGCTGCTGGGAGAAGTGGTGGCTGCAGAGCGACCTGACTTAGAAGAAGCTAGAAACCAGCTAATTGTTAGTAATGCCAAGATGCGTCAGGAGCTGAAGGAGATAGAAGACCAGATCCTGTACCGGCTCAGCACTTCTGAAGGAAACCCTGTAGATGACTTGGAGCTCATCAAAGTCCTGGAGGCATCCAAGGTCAAAGCAGGAGAGATTCAGGTAAGAGATGGAGGTGCTCTACCCCTGTAGCTGTGCATCTCCTGCCAGCACTGTGCTAACCATCACATCTTTTCTGTCCTCCAGGCCAAGGTAATGGTGGCAGAGCAGACAGAGAAAGACATCAACACCACTCGCCTCCAGTATGTGCCTGTGGCTGTCCGCTCACAGATCCTCTACTTCTGTGTCTCAGACCTGTCCAACGTTGACCCTATGTACCAGTACTCACTTGAGTGGTTCCTCAACATCTTCCTAACGGGGATCAGTAACTCTGAGAGAGCAGGTGCCTGCCCAAAACAGCTTCCTCCTATCTTCTTCCTCACTCCACATTCCTGATCCAGCAGCAGCAGAAGTCAGGACACCAGCAGAGCCAAGACAAATGTGACCATTTGCATTGGCTCTCGGCATGAGCAGGGCTGTCCCTAGTTGTGTCCACATTACAAAGGAAAATGTGGTCACAGCCTGCCCTCTATCCTCTTTTCCACCTCTTTTCTGCTGCCCAGGGAGGAGAGATGTTGGTGCCAGGGCACAGGCAGGGTACATGCCATCCTGGTAATGGTGTGGGTCTGCCTGTCACAGAGCTGCCTCCACATACAGGTCCTGGCCATTGCTGCCAGGCTGGGGACATCTCTCCCTGCCCAGCAGCACATCAGCCACAGTTTGGACCCATGTAGGCTGATGTGGAGAGCATCATCCATACTTGCAGTGTCCAGCACCCTTATCTGGTTGTTGCCTTTTTTTCAGACACCGTGAAGGAACGGATTGGGAACATCAACAACTACATCACCTTCAGTCTCTACTGCAATGTGTGCCGTAGCCTCTTTGAGAAGCACAAGCTCATGTTTGCCTTCCTGGTTTGTGTCCGGATTCTAATGAAGGATGGGAAGATTGACATGGTAAGTAAGTCACCTTGGTCCTATGGGATCCCATAAGGGCCAGTCAAGCACAGCCTGTTCAGCCCCCTAAAATAGCATGCCAGGGTGGAAAAGAAGCCTTGTTCCCTGGGGCTAGAGGTAGGCTTGGCAGGCTCTTCACTTCGATCTCCAACCTTTCCCTGTGTCTACATGCACAGCTGTCTAACCTGAATCTCACCTGTAGCTTTTGTCAGACTAGTGCAAAACTTAGCAATTTTGGAGGGAGCAGTTGGGGATTAGAACACAGAGAAAAGCTAGTGGCAGCTGAACAGTGATGATGATCTCACTAGACCCTCCAGTTCACTTACACCTCAACACACACACCAGGCAGGAGAGGCAGCCAAAAAGTTATTACAGAATCGTAGTTGGACATAGCACAAACCAACATGCCTTAGGCCCGGGGAGGTAGGCTATGATCCATGACCATGTCCTATCCTGCTCCCAGGACGAGTGGCGGTACCTGCTGTCAGGAGGGACCATAAAGGAGATGAGGGAGAACCCAGCTCCAGACTGGCTGTACGAGAGAGCATGGGGAGACATCCTGGCCTTGAACAGCCTGAATAACTTCTCTGGCTTTGCCAATGATTTTGCAACCAACCTTATAGCATTCAGGGCCGTTTTTGACAGCCCCAAGCCTCACAGGCAAGTACCCTCTGCTTTGCTAGCTTAGCTGTCCTGCACCTAGCAGGTAATGGTGTCCCTGGGAGAGCAAGAGGAGCTGATACAGCCACAGTGCTGGCTCTGCTCCCACTGCAGTGTCGCAGAAGAGAGAGGACAAGGCATAGCCTTGTCTCCTCAAAGGTGGTCCTTGTGTATACATGTTGCTTGACCAAGGCACAGTTACACAATGCCTTAGCAGTATTTCATAGAATCACAGAATGTCAGGGGAACCTAGAAAGGTCCTGAAGGGACCTAGAAAGATCATCTAGTCCAACNCCCCAGTGGAAGTAGCTCTGGCTTGCCTACTGATGGTTTCCGACCCACAGGCAACAACCTCAGCCAAGAGACTGGTGCTTGTCCCTTTTTAAACCCTAGTTGCTGGCTACAGGCAACTTGGGTGCTTCTTGGGGAGCTGCAGGATCTGGCACATCCCCCCAAAATGCACATACTTGCTTTGCAGAGAGCCCCTGCCTGGGAAGTGGGAAACTGAGCTTGATGCCTTCCAGAAGCTGCTGGTTCTGCGGTGTCTACGAGGAGACAAGATCACCAATGCCATGCAGGACTTTGTTGCACTGCACCTGGATCATCACTTCATTGAGCCGCAGGTAAGCAGCCAAAAGGTAGCAATGGTAGGGTCAGGAGTGGAGCAGGAGGTCTTGAGCTTACTATAAATCCCTGGCAGTGTTCAGGACCAGGTTGGATGGGGCTATGGGCAACCTGACATAGTAGGTATCATCCCTATCCATAGCAGGGGCAGTTGGAACTACATAATCCTTCCAATCCAAGCCATTCTATGATTCTGTGATAAATGGATTGTCAGCATTTTCCAGCTGTGGTGAAGGTGCTTGTGCCATCTGCAGCCACAGTGTTTCCACAACTGGGGAAACTTTTTTTAGATGAGGGATAGCCTACATAATGTCCTCCACGCTGGGAGGGGACAGATAGTGCAGGCTTGTGAGGGAAGAGTTTGAATGACAAATGGGAAAGTGGTTACTGCCCTGATCCTAATGTTGTCAGAGGACACCTGTGCTAGGCTCTTGTAGAACATGTTTCTGGCCTCAGCACCCATAAGCATGCTGGTACCTTGTGGAGGAGCTGGAGGCCAGGCAGGGGGAGGAGGTGCTGCACATGGTGCCACTATGGCCCCTCCGCTCTGACCTACTTTCTGTGTTGCAGACCACTGACCTCTCAGTCGTCTTCAAGGAGTCCACTGCCACCAGACCCCTGGTGTTCGTGCTGTCTCCGGGCACTGACCCTGCTGCTGACCTCTACAAGTTTGCTGAGGAAAGGCAGTTCTCTGAAAAGCTGTCTGCCATTTCTCTGGGACAAGGCCAGGTGAGCTGCCAGTGCCTACCTAGGGCAATACTGCCCTGATTGCTCTCCCAGCAAAGTCACCCAGATCCATGTAGGTCAAACACCCTTGCAGCCCAGTGAAAATACCCTCCTGCCCCAGGGCCCTTACTTGCCAATCTTCTACTAGCTGGAGGATGCAATTCGGTGAGGGAGCTGAAGCAGTTTCCCCTATAGTGCTCTCAACTTCCTGAATCCAGCCCCAGTTCTTTCATTCCCTCTACCCTCCCACATGGGCTTGTAGAAGCTGTAAACATCACAAGCTGTGCCATCAGACAGCAAAGATCCTGTTTGAGCCATGGGGACAAAGCCATGTGCAGGCTGTAGCTCTGGGAAGTGGTCCTTCCACCCAGCAGCTGTCTCCCTGTCTAGTTCAGCAGGGCACAACCCAGGGACCAGGGTTTCTGAGCTCTTCTTATCTCCCTCCTCAGGGCCCCCGTGCTGAAGCTATGATGCACAGTGCCATGGAACAGGGCAACTGGGTCTTCTTCCAGAACTGCCACCTGGCCCCCAGTTGGATGCCTTCATTGGAGAGACTTGTTGAGGGCATTGACCCCAACAAGGTGAGTTTTACTAAGCAGCCTGCCTGCTTTGAGGATGACAGGCAGGAGGCTGGAGTCCTGAGAGGAGCCGAGATCTAGTTCAAGCCCATCCACATGTTCCCCATAAAAGCAGAAGGCTGGTGCAGAAGCAGCTGCAATGGCTGTGCCTGCACCCTCTGATCACTTGCTGCCTTCTGGATTTCCAGGTGCATGCAGACTTTCGCCTCTGGCTCACTAGTCTACCAAGCAACAATTTCCCTGTGTCCATCCTGCAGAATAGCTCCAAGATGACCATTGAGCCCCCTCGTGGGGTCAAGGCCAACCTGCTCAAGTCCTACATGAGTTTTAGTGATGACTTCTTGAATTCTTGCTCCAAGGTAAGACCCAGGTTATGCTTTTGTTTGCTGTTCCCAGCCTGTGCCTGCTCCAGTGATGCACTCCACCTGGATGCTGCTCCTCTCCAGGCATAGATCTTCCTCTCCACTAGAGCTCTCACATGCTAGAGAAGGGCTGGTGGTATTTCTCACAAGTCCTGTTGTCCTATGTAAGGAGCCAATTAGGAGTTTCACTTTGAGAAACAGAAGCAGCAGGATTGCAGAGACCTGGTGTAAGACACTCACAGCTCTCTTTAAGCGAGGGAGGGGGCCACAGCCTTCCCCAGCACAGCAGCCTGACAGAGGTTTCCACCTCCTCAGGCCCCAGCTGTCACTGCTGTATTGGCATATCTCCTCTGCCAGGCCTCAGCAGGAACACATGCTTCCTCCCAAGCTGAGCACCTCTTCTTCCTGCTCCTTTGTCTATAGGTCACAGAGTTTAAATCCTTGTTGCTGTCGCTTTGCTTCTTCCATGGGAACATGCTGGAGAGGAGAAAGTTCGGGCCTTTGGGGTTCAACATCCCTTATGAGTTCACAGATGGAGACCTCCGCATCTGCATCAGTCAGCTACAGATGTTCTTGAGCGAATACACAGACATCCCATACAAGGTAAGAGCACGAGCTGGGCCCTCCTGTGGAGGGAGCAGGCTTGTGATGCACAGGCAGGTCAGAAAGCCATGGTGGATCTCTCACAGGTTCTGAAGTACACAGCTGGGGAGATCAACTATGGCGGCCGCGTGACTGACGACTGGGACAGGCGCTGCATCATGAGTATTCTGGAAGATTTCTACAAGCCTGAGGTTTTAAGTCCTGAGTTTGCCTATTCCGAATCAGGGATCTACAAGCAGATCTGTACCTCTTCTGACCTCAATGTAAGTACTCAAGGAACAAATGGCAGCTCATAGATCCAGGGGGATCATCATAGTGCAAAGGGGACCTACTTCTCCCTGAAACCCAATGCATTTCCAGTTCCCTGAGGAAATATAAGTTTGTAAGAATCTGAGGATCTTCAGCTACTTTCAGGAAGCTACCTCTGTTTCAGGCAACAGGAGGAGAATCTTGTCCCTGTGCACAAGAGGTAGTAGCACCTATCACCAGAGTTCCCCAGCTGAAAGATTTTGTACTCCAAGTCATTTTGATATCACATACCTAAAGTACCTGAGAAGCTCTGCAAGAGACACAGTGGGAAGCTCACTGCCAAGCTGCCTGTTCTCATTGCATGGGTTTGCCTTTACACAAGTGCAGTTCAGCTCCCCAGCCAGCCCATAAACTATGGCCAGGGTCTCCACTCAGCCATCAAGCCTGGCTCAGAGGACCTGTCACCCTGTCAGCCTCCCCAGCAGCCCGAGTCATGCACTGGCCAACATTGCCCTGGGCTCACATGAGCCACCATCAAGTCAAAGCTGAGAGTTGTGTTTCCTAGCTGTGACAGGGAACAAAAAGCTGTGTAAAGGTCAGATAAATGAATCTCAAACACCAAGGCAAAGATGATATCCAAACTGAGTGTGTGATCTCAGTTTAGATCTGCTAGATTTAACTTATACAGCAACCTTGGCTTAGTTATTTCTTCAGGCCAGGCCCATAGCAGCCTGAAGGGACACCATGGCTTTATCCCAGTGCTCTTGGCCTCACAGCCAATATGGATTCCTCTCCAGGGCTACCTCCAGTACATCAGGAGCCTGCCACTCAACGATAGCCCAGAGCTCTTTGGTTTACATGACAATGCTGACATCACCTTCGCTCAGAATGAGACCTTTGCTCTGCTGGGGGCCATTACACAGCTGCAACCCAAGACCTTCACGCTGGGAGGCCGCACCAGGGAAGAGGTAGGTGTCCTGAGCCCCTCAGTGCTCTGGCAGCCAGTGCCCAGTATGGGCAGCGAGCACAAGCACCAGCTCCCAAGCAACAGCACTGCCACCCAAATGTTAGTTCTTCCCCTTTTCAGCAGCTGTGGCCAGGAGGATACTCACCCACTGTCTATTTTCCTTCCAGCTTGTAGAGGAGATCTGCAATGACATCCTGGGAAAGCTGCCTGCCCCCATGGACCTGCAGGAGGTGATCCAGAAATACCCAGTGCTCTACGAAGAGTCCATGAACACAGTGCTGGTACAGGAGGTGATCAGGTAAAACCTCGGTGGGATCATATCCCAAGCCATCAACTGGCTGATCCCCTGGGGAACAGCAGAGATGTGCAGGCCCCTGCTCCCACCCACCTTCACAGAACATCACTGCTGACCGTGGCAGTGGCTAGCAACTGTTGTCCCAGCCAGGAGCTGTAGCTGATCTCTGTTCTGTGGAGACTGGTAAGTGTTTCATTACCATCAACTATTTGGGGCTGCAGGAAGGCAGCTATGAGACCCCATTAGACGGAGTTGGAGGGATCACATGGAGGAGTTTCACTCATAGAGGCACACTCTGTCTGGGCAGACATGGGTGATAAACCACTGCACTGAGTTGCTCTGCTTCCTCTGCTCTTTCCCTGTAGGTACAACAGGCTCCTGGAGGTGATTGCTCAGTCACTGAAGGATTTGCTGAAAGCGCTCAAGGGCCTGGTTGTGATGTCCTCTCAGCTGGAGCTGATGGCCAGCAGCTTGTACAACAACACTGTCCCCGAGATGTGGAATGCCAAGGTATGTGCCCCAGCCAGCCCAGCTACTGCAGGAGCTCACCTGGACCGGGGGAATGGATCATCAGCCACTGGGCTGTCTCACACGGAGCTGGATATTGCTCCTCTGCCATGAGGATGCCTTGTGAAGCTCACAGTTGTTCCCAGCATCAGGCTGGGTGAATCCCTGGTTCTAGGCAGCTGTCAGCAACTGGGGTAAAAGGTCTAGGGTGTCCTTGATTGTGTTCACCACCTTCCTCTGTGGCTGTCCCACAGGCCTACCCGTCACTGAAGCCCTTGGCATCCTGGGTGAATGACTTGGTGCAGCGGATTGACTTCCTGCAGAAATGGATCAGCCACGGGATCCCCTCCGTGTTCTGGATCAGCGGGTTCTTCTTCCCACAGGCCTTCCTCACTGGGACACTGCAGAACTTTGCCAGGAAGTCTGTTATCTCCATCGACACCATCTCATTTAGCTTCAAGGTTAGTAAGTCGGCCAGAGGCACTGTTTCTTCTGAGTTTTTTGGAGTTTGCTGCTAGAAGACCACTAAGGCAGCAGTTCCAGCCCTAACCTGCCCAAGAGGTGAAGCCACTAGGTGCACAGCTGCCCATGGCTCCCATCACCCTCTTTGTGCTCAGATACACCCATCTACACTGCCAAATACGTCCACAAGGCAAGCAGGGGCTCTCTGCCTCTCCAGAGCTGCTCATGTCCCCGTCCCACAGGCTTTGCCATAGACTCCTCCACAGCCTCACAATGCAAGATGCCAGAAGGCAGAGCCCACGTGAGAGCTGGGGCAGGCTCCCCTGTGGTAGTGCTGACTCAACTAAGAGCGGCTTTAGGGGTTCTTTGGGGCTGAGCCTGCAGGGCTGTGCCTCCATCAGGGCCCTGAGCCTGCTCTGCTCTGCAGGTGATGAAGGAGTCAGTGAGTGAGCTCACCCGTCATCCCGATGAAGGCTGCTACATCCACGGCTTGTTTCTGGAAGGTGCCCGCTGGGATCCCATCGCATTCCAGCTGGCAGAGTCACGCCCCAAGGAGCTCTACACAGAGATGGCTGTTATCTGGCTTCTCCCTGTCCCCAACCGCAAGCCTCCAGCCACTGGCATCTACCTGTGCCCCATCTATAAGACTCTCACCCGTGCAGGTAGGTACCCTAAAGACAGATCTCCAGAACCAAGAGAGATTGTAGAAACAGCTAGGAAGGGCAGCCCAGGAGAGGCTGCGGGCGTTCCTCCTGCCACTCACAGGCACAGAGCAAGGCACTGTTAGCTGAGATCATCCAGGGAGGAAAAAGATTTCTCCTGGTTGTGGAGACAGAGCAGCCAGGCACCCTGGCTCTGCAGCAGTGCTCACAGGCTAGGCTCTCCTCAAGTCCACACCTGAAAATACAGAACCATGCCTCCTCCCAGGCCCTGCCTGTCACCTAGCAGAGGGGTTGGACAAGGGATCTCTCATGGTGTCACTGGTATGGGACTCCCCAGTTAGCATGCAGCAGCCAGGGCTGCAGTACCACCCTCTTGCCCTTGCTTCCCCCTTTACAGGCACACTGTCAACAACAGGCCACTCCACCAACTATGTGATTGCTGTAGAGATCCCTACAGACAAGCCGCAGAAGCACTGGATCAAACGGGGCACAGCCTTGATCTGTGCTCTGGACTTCTAGACAGAAAACCCACCCAGCCAAGGAAACCATCCCAGCTGAGGGCTTGAAGATGGGGCCTCCACAGTCCTGCGCAGAGGTAGGCAGCAGGAGCTGCTTCCCCTCTTCTGTCTTCTTAGCTGTGTTAATAAATAGAGTTTGATACCACTGGCATTACAGTCACCTGGTGGTGTTGTAATCCCCAGTATTACCTCAGTTTTTAGCAACACCAAAGAGCTGCCAGTGGGCACAAGCTGTCCCCAGAGCAGGCACGCAGTGCTGCCAGCTGCATGCATGCCCCTCTCCCTTGGCTGGCTGTTACAGGATAGCTTTATTCCTTCAGACTGATCCGTTATTTACAGCACTCAATATCAGACACTGCAAGAGACAGAAGGAACTTCTTCCCTTCAACAACTACCAAAAGAACAGTTTCATTCCATACTTAAGATCTGTACAAATTCGCACATTTGCAAAATTCATCCTCTCCTATGGTAGCTCCCCTTGGCCCAGCTACACCTCCGGACACCTCTGGAGAAAGATGCTGACCACTGGCTTGTGAGATTCCTGTCAGGCTGCTGCAAAGACGATGTGCAGGAGTGCTGGCAAGTCAGCACCATGCACTGTGGTAGGAACAGGCTGCTGCCTGCAGTAGCAGGCTCTGGGTGAGCACTCAGTGAGTCAGCAGGAGCAGGTCTAGGCTCCCTCCGCTGCTTCCATCCGCCACTACAGTCCCAATCCCACCTTGGAGAGAGGCAACAGTGGTTGCTATAATGCCCACGCTGAAAGGCTTCACCAAGAGCACCAAGTGATTCCACCTCCAGCATCTATCCCAGCAGCACCAAGGCCACCCCATGAACTTGGTCTGTTCATAATCCGTGAAGTTTCTCTGGGGACTGGGCCTGGAGCAGCCCTCTGTGACCCACAGGCACTGCCAGGGCCACAGAACTGGTCCCTAGGCGAGCAGCCACAGCAGCAGAGCTACGCACGACCTTCCCCAGCACCACTATGGAGGGCAGGGCACAAGGCCTGGCTCCAGAGCCAAGCCCACCCACTATGTCCATAGTGTGGCCAAGGCCCAGCAGGGAGCCTAGCTGCACTGGCAGCACGTGTTGTCATCCTCAGAGCAGTAAGGGCAGGGCAAGGCAGGACCCACCTGGCCATGCATCAGCCAGCTCTGGGAACTAGGCAGTGGAGGGAGGGGTTGGTGTAGGAGAATGGGCTCTGTCCAGGAGCCTCCTTGTTCAACAATGGCCAAAGTGTGGTTCAGAACTAAAAATAAGTTGGGGGAAGGGAGGGGGAGGGATAGAAAACGCAGACACAAATGTCCTGGGGAAGGGAAGCACAGCACCAAAGGCCTGGATGCAGGAGGATACAAGCCACAGCCAGCTGTGGCCAGCACAGCCTTACAAGCAAACCCACCACCAGCCAGGAAGTCTCTTCACCTCCTGCTGTAGTCCTGAGCCATGATGTTGAGACACAGGCCTATGGCATCTGGGTGCAGCCATGGCAGGGTCCAGCAGCCAGGCACTCTGGCTTGCCTACTGCTGCAGCTGGAGGGACTCCTCCCAGGACACTGTGTTCCTGCCTTTCACAACTTGGGCTCAGAGGGAAATCCAATTTCTCTTTGTCCCCAGGCGCCACCTCAGCCAAGGGCTTGTCACTGTGGTCTCTCTTCCTTGGGCAAAGGGTAACGTAGACCCAAGTGCCACTGCCCAAAGCCATGAAGTCCAGCTGCTGCTTCTCAGAGTCTTGACTCCCAGGCTACTGCCGCTTGGCTTTATAGGGGCGGGAGCGTTTCCGACGGTCTGGCTTCCTCTGCTTGTGCAGGCGACCAATGCTGACTCCCTGCCGCCTGCGGACTGAGATGTTCTGCTCCACCAGGCTTGCCAGCATGCCTGCAGGCCAAGAGGCAGACAGATGGAGTGCTGGTATTGTCCATGCTGAAATACAGCCCTCCCTCTCTCTCCCACAACCCATCAGTGGCCTCTTCCTGGGACTGTAAAATCAGAAGGACACTGATTGGGGATGTGTGGCTCCCCAGACTGAGCGCTTGCTCATGCCTCAGGCTTGTCAGAGACAGGGAGCAGGGCAGAGTGAGCTCCCCAGGCTCCCAGCTGCTGCTCTGCCACACTCAGTGAAGCTTCTTCAGCCAAATCTGAACCCCATGCTCCGTACCATCAGCCACACAGCACAGCTCACCTTCCTGGGCCAGCATGGAGATGAAGGTACAGATGAACTCATCATAGTTGTGGGTTCTCCTCTGGTCGTCTATCTACAAAGCAATAATAAATCCATTCACAATCCACAAACAGGTGGCAGGGAGAAATGATAGCTGAAGGCTATCAGAGAGCCAGGAACTAGCATGCCTGGCCTAGCACAAAGGCCAAGGAGACTGGAGCAGGAAGGGACCCACCACCCACTCCAGCTCAGGCCAGTGCACAGCTGGGATTGCTTCCATCCCAGTTCATATGCTAGTATTTTCCACAAAGGGCAGCTGGGAAGAGATGAGGGTGGACAGGGGAGGAATCCCGCCAGGCCTTGGGGCAGAGACTCCCCACTTCCTCCTGTCAGTGCTGACACAGCTGCAGCACTCCACCATCCTCCTCCAGTCTCACACAGAGGCTTTGGTCTGTCCTGGCAGGAACTCTGCCCCATGGGGCTGTTTGGTAACGGTAAAGGGACACCAAGGGCTACCCATCACCATGTTCAGCTGAGCCACTCTCTCCACTGTGCCATAAAGATACCCCATACAGAAGCCTTCAGGGAGTTAAATCAGCAATACAACCAAGCCATCAACAAACACACCTTGAATTTCTTCCTCTTCTCCACCTCCTCCTTCAGGCAAGCTTCATAGTTTGCAATCTCTGCCTCCACACACTTCAGCAGTGCAAGCAGCTCCTGCCAGGATCAAGCAGAGCAAATGTGAGCAGACAGACCCCTGCCGCAGCCCAGGAGCCATCGGGGTGAGCTGGTGGGTGCTCCTCTCTGCTCTGGGAAAGGGAGGGTTCATCAAAGCAAAAAACACTTGTCAGAGGAAAAGAAAAAAAGAGCTCATTGTAGGACATTTCTGAGTCAGAGGGTGATCAACCAGCCAGCACTATGGCCAGTCCTGGGAACTGGGTTCTGCCTGAGCCTGACTCAGGCACAGGTACGTGGTTCTCTGGGACAGGGGAAGTGTTGTGTGCATGCCTGAGAAACAACCCAGGGCCTGGTTCTTCTCAACAATAAAAATCTGAAGACTTCCCTCTTGAGTAAAACAGTTTCTAGCAAGCTTTCCTCCAGGGAGCCCTTGTTGCTCTTGTGCTGCCTGAGCCTGGTCCCATCTCTGGCTGGAGGGCATGGACAGGCAGTACAGCTACCAATAGGCTGGGATTTGGGGGGTGCAGACTCCCACCAGCCTCTGACCCAAAGGAGAGCACAGCACACTGAACATCTCAACCATGGCACACAGCAGCTCTGCCTGCTGTCAAGGTAAACATCCCCAAGATGATGCAAGGCACAAAACCTGCACTGCTCTGTGCCTCAAGATGTGCCTGTGGCAACATGCGAGCAGGACAGCCTGCACATGTGGTTCAGTCACTGCCAGCACTGCTGTGTATCTGGGTGAGCACAGGGAGCTCCACGTTCCCAGGGCTGTTGCAGCGCATAACTCACCTTGGGAGAATACTTTTCCCCCCCAGGGTGATCACTGGTCCTGCCAAGTCCCACCTTCTCTTTGCTGTCACTGGCCTCACTGCCCTCCTTCTCATCCAGTTTGACTGCAACTGGGGCCTCTTCACCAGGTTTGATGGAAGCGGGGGAGCTTTTCCCCCCATCTGCACACAGGGAAAGGGAGCATTAGGAGCCATCACAAAGGACTGGTACATTGTCCCAAAGTTAAAGTCACTGCCACTGTGCCGTCACCCCCTAAAAGCTGGCAGGTGCCTACCTGCGACAGCCAGCGGGCAAAACACACCATCCTCAGTGAGGTGCAGCAGGCCAGTGCTGATGATGGGCCCCAGGTCCCTGACAGCACGGTTGTAGCGCATGCAGTCAACGCGCAGCAAGCCGTCCTCCTCACCAAAAAGCACCTTGGAGATGTGGGAGGTGACAGGGCTGGAAGGGCGGGTGGGGTTGGCCGAGCGGATGGGAGAGCGCAGCGGGGAGTTGAAGGCACTGCCGATCTCGGAGGCGGTGTCAGTGCTCTCGTTGCTGGGAGTGGGAGAGGGCTGGGAGTGGGTGACCACTGCCACAGCAGCACCCCCACCACTTGTCTTGATGGATAGGGGAACGGAAAGATCCTTTTGAGATTCCTTCAGCTTCTCGGCCAGGACGTTGATGGTATTGGGCTGGAGGACAGAGAGCTGGCTGTCCGCAGCCCCCACCACATGTTCTTGCTTTACCTGCCCCTTCCTTTTGTACCTGCCCAAGAACACAGCAAGTAAGTGGCTAGTGGAAGGAGGTGGGAGCCCTGCACAGGCACTTGCCAGCTCTGCACTCAGCACTCCAGGCTGTTTTCTGGGATGAAGCAAGCCCTGAAACACTTCTAGGTCACCCCCACAGCCACCAGTTTCTCTGGCAGCCTCCCAATAACACTGAACCACTTGGCTGCAGGTTACCCTATACAGCCAGAGGGCACAGGGTGCTGCATCCCCCTGCTCTTCTTCCAGAAGCCCTAAAAGCACCCTCACTGTGACCCCACCTTCCTGACCCTCACAGCAGTCTTAGCACACCTACACTTTCACCAGGAGCTGACCACGCAACCAGCACCAGGGAATGGAGGTCCCCCAAGGCCTGCTGCCAATACACAGGTATGCTCAGGGCAGCCAAAATTCAGGGGAGATTGTGAAGATCTATGGATTGCTTCACAAAGTCCAGAAAGTGGATAGTGAAACAGCAGGCAAAGAGGACAGCCCTAACTGCACACACAGGTGCAAGCTCTAACACAGCTAAAAGCGCTCAGGAAAGATCTACGAGTCACCGCTGGTGGCTCTGCAATCATCAGCTCTCTGCCCTAGCTGTCACCTGATGGCTGAGTTGGTGTTACGAACTTCTTCCTCCTCATCATCATCATAATCATCCTCATCATCCGAGTACTGCTGGTGCTGCCGGACTGGGACACGGCTGCGACCCACTCCTGCTGCAAGGTCTTCCTCCTCCTGCAAAACACCATTGCTGATGGCCTTGCAAGGGGACAAGAAGCCCAGTGGACACATCCTCAGTCCAGCTGAGCACCAGGGCCTGCCCCTTCTGAGAGGAGTCAGAGTACTCTTCCCTGCTTGCTCAGCTGACCCACATTAATGCTAACCTCTTTTGCCAGGTCAGTCTGTTTACAGCCTGGGGTAGGCAGGCTGCAACGCAGGGCAATGGCTTAGACCAGCTGTCAGCTACAGTCCCATGGAGGTGAGGGACTCAGCTTGAGTCAGGTGTGCTGCTGGCCTGGAGCTCCAGCCTACCTGCATGGGGGACTTGGCATAGTTGTGATTATCCAGGAAGGCTGGCAACCTCTGCACGATGGGGTTTGGGTTGGCTGGCGGCACCCCATTGACAGTGCTCACTGACGTCTTTGCCACCGGTTTGGATTTGCTGGGTGGGCTCTGTGTGGCCGCAGGGTGGCCCTGGCTGATGGGCTCATCTGTGCAGTCTGCCATACAAGCACAGCACATCCTTCCATGACCAGCACCATCATTTTTTACTCGCTGTCCTCTGCAACCCTTTGCCCACCTCACATAAGAGAAGAACTCTTTGACTCCACCAGACCATCACACCCACTTCCTATTCCACCTCCAGCTGCCACCAGTGTCCCCAAGCTTAAGCCCTCCCATTTGCAATCTCCATATCACTCCAACACTTGTCCCAGGCACAGAGCATCTACTACACCCCAGCATAGTGCACACAGATCTGAGCTTGGAGAAAAGAACAAAGCTGACCATAAAACTGCCTCAAGCTCCAGGTCAGCCACTCATTGTCACCAGCCTGTGCTCACTCCAGAGCGGACCAGGCTGGCAGCACCACTGGTATGGGGTTCTACCTGGATGGGTGCTCTCTGGAGTTATGGTCTTGCTGCTGGCTGGCTTCACCTCTTCGGGAGGCTGAGACTCCTGAGACTTCTGGGTCTGGATCAGCTCAGGCTGAGTTACTCGGATGAGCTTGAAGGCAAATGACAGACAAAAACTGAGTGCTAGACCAGGGTGACCCAAACCATATTCCTCCCATCTGAGTACTGCAGAAGAACTTGTAAGGGCAAGCCAACTGCTGAGTGCACAACCAACTATCAGTGCCACAGATAACCTCCTAAATGAGCAGCAGAAGGCCAAGCAGTAAGGCTAGTTATCTCCTCTTTCCAGAAGGCACCTCCCAAGGCAAAAAACAGCCCCAAAATCCAGGGTCCTCACAGCACAGGGAGATGACCTGAAAACAAAGCCTATTCCCACCCCAGGCATGCACTTCCTCAGGGCTTGGGCTGTTCTACCTGCTGCAGGGCCTCCAGCACAGTCTGGCGGTTCATCTTCAGGATGTGCAGTTTGGACTCGTACTTCATCCTCCGATCTGGCACCACTGCCATCAGGTTGAAGCGGATGTCGTGGTACGGCTCCCTGCAGGAAGGCACAGCAGACATCAGCCCTGAGCTGGTGGTAGAAAGCCTGTCTCCTGGCAAAGAGGGGTCCACAGGCTGACAGTCATACCCTGCACACCTCCTGCAGGCCCTTTCCAGGCAGCATCTCCCCTGCTCTGGTGTTGCTAACCAACAAGGAGGCTTCTTCCCTACAACCAAGTCAACCTCACACTGGCTGAAGAAGCAGAGCAAGGTTGTTTGAGTCACAACACAGAATACCCTTCACAGAGTCACAGGCTGGCTGAGGTGGGAAGGGACCTGTGGAGGTCATTTGCTTCAGCAGTGTCACTTGGAGCTGGTTGCCCAGAACCACATCCAGCTGGCATTTTGAGTATCTCCAAGGATGAAGGCTCCATCACTTGCAACCTGTACCAGTGCTTGGTCACCCTCATGCCCAAGAATCCAAACACCCTGCTTAGGACCAGAAGCACCATTGCTTCTCCTACAAACTCAAGCTAATAGGGACCCAATCTGGACACTTATCCTGCATGGCCATTTGCAGAGACTCTTCACTGCAGAGTGCAGCTTCTCTGCTTGCTCTGAAGGCAGGCAAACTGCAGGCAAGAGAAGGCAAGGAGGAAGCATGCCTGCACCTCTCCCCAAGCAACATTCTTCACCCACACTTCCACAACTCACTGCACAGACACCACTGTAACAATAATGGAGGTAATGGCAAAGTTACCCTGCAGTGGCGAGGCCGATGCGCTCCATGATAACTCTCCTGGCTTTGTCTGTCCATTCCTCATCATCAGCCCAGGGCCCTGTGATAATGAGACCAAGCTAGACTTAACAAAGCAGGCCAATGCTCCTGCTTCAGCCTCACAGAGTAGATCCTGCCATCCTCATAAGAGGCAATCTTATGGCTCTGTCATGTATGAGGGAGCAAGTCAAGGAGGCAGAAGGACCATGCTATCAGCCCATTAGTGGAACTATCTGCCTTCCAAGTGGAAAATGTGAACTATCTGCAGGGCAGAAAGGTGAATTTTGAACTCTACAGACCACGAATGATTCACAGGCTCTGGACTCACAAAGTCCAAGGACATCCCAAGTCTTGCTGAGATCTACCTTGCCACTGGATCTGATGTGAAGTAGGTTAAGTGGGTACCTTACCAAAGGGCCTGAGAAATGCAAAATCCTAGTGGGGATAAATAACTGAGTGGTCAAGTTGGAAGAGAAGGGAGCAAACCAAGCAGCCTGCTGGGACTTGCACTGGGACCTTGTGCCTCAACACAGACTAACACAGGTTATTTGGCACAAGGAGTGGGAGTAAGGTGGAGATTCATTCAACTTGTGAAGCCAAGTTATTTCAGAGCTGCAGAAGAACCTTGTGACTCTGAGCAGCAGGAGAGGAAAATGGCAAGGCTAGAAAAAGCAATGCAGTGCATTTAGAAATAACTGTGTTCTAGACATGGTCTCCATCAAAATGAGCTACCCCAAAACTCAGGACAAATCTGGAAGCCATAGAAGTGATTCCCCACAAACATCAGCTAGTGCTCAGTGGCGATGGAAAATAACACATACATTTGGACATACCAGGGTGTCTGTGTGACTGTGTCAATGAGCAGGGACAGGCAGGCTCTTACCATGGTCAATGGGATAGACCTTCAGCCCATCCAGCTCAAACAGCCGTCCCTTGATGGGGACATAACTGACAAAATGAAAAGCCTCCATGGTTCGCACAGCACTGATACCGTTCTGCTTTTCTGGCAAGTGCCGTGGCTCCGGCCTGTGCGGGCAAGAAAGGTGAGAGATCAGTGCCTCCTCCAGCAAAAGTGAGCTGTCAGAGACCCCCTCACTCACCTGGCATGGCTGTTGTGGGCCTTGGCCAGCTCTGGGGCATTGCCAATGGCATAGCCTTTACTCTGCAGCAAAGAAGAGAGGAGAGGAAAACAACTGAGAAGTGACAGGAAACAAATAAAATGCTTCAGTCACCAGCTCCCCACTCCCTCCATCTATATACTGGACTAGGACAGCAACTTTCAGGCACAGTGGTACTGCTCTGCCCAGTTACAAGTAAAACTCAAGATGGAAAGAACACACAATTTCTGCTAAAGAAATTACAGTGAGAGATAAACACAGACTTCTGAAGTAGGTGAGAGGACTCTGGATCAAAGACTTAGAGAATGCACCTGGGCTAGGGGATAACACAACAGAAGGCTTAGAGCTATGCCCAGCATAAAGACAACATGGCTCTGAGCAATACAAGGTAAGAAGACAAGACAGAAGAGGCAGTACTGATATAGTGTACAATCATGAAGGGCTGAAAAGAAGCCAGCTCGTTAACACATCATCCCGAGAGGGGAGCAAGAGGCGGATTCACACATGCCACCCACCCACAGCCCTGCACACTCCCAACCCTACCTCTGGGCTGAATCCTTTGGTGAAATCCTTCATGCGGCTCAGTGTAGGCCCCAGGTCAACATTGTTGCAGTTCAGGAGAACACTCAGCAGGGCATGGGTGGCACAGGAATTGGGGATCAGCTATAGGGTGACATAAGGACCATCTTAACCAGTGGGAACGAGATAACCCTTCAACAAGACCTCAGAGGGGACAATATTCAGTTGAAAATACTGATGCAAGAACCACTTGTGAAAGTGGTGACTTGACCTTGGCTCTCAAAAGGAGGGAGGTTGGTCTCATTCAGCAAGGCACACCATGACCCCATGAGCATCTGCTCACAGTGCAGGCCATGGACAGGCTTGCAGCCCTAACTGGATTCCCTCCAACCTGCAGCTCAGAGCAGACTCCCAGGAAAGAGGAACTGCCTTCAAGACCAGCAAGAGCAGTGGAGCCTCTCAGTACCATGTTCCTTCCCTGAGGTGTCACACAAGACACACACATAGACACTTTTCCCTTGCCTCCAGCCTACCTGGTGAGCAAAGAACATGTTATTAACGATGTCATCGTCAATCACCGACGTCTCATCCACCAGGGTAGAGACCTTCCGGCGTGATCTGCGCTCCTCAATCCACTTAAATAGGAAGATGAATCCGTACACAGGGCTGCAGAGAGAAGTCAGGAGCTGCATTATTTTGGACAGACCATATCAGTGGGGCTGCTCTGACAAGTGCCAGAAACCTTCTGTTCAAACCACAGGCAGAGTAACCTCAAGAGAAGTTCAGACAATAGCTTTTAAGAAAGCGATGGCCTCAAAGCCATTTCAAAGCACTGAGACAGCAAGAAAGCCCATGCTGCAAGCACACTGGGGGGACACTGCACCTCTTCACGAGGTGAGATGAATCCCTTCAAGTAGGTCCCCCCTCCTGCCCCATCAGGTCTTTCTCAAGGAATGAGATCACCCATCTGCCCCAAGCCTGATGAAGCACTCCTGATTCATAGAATCATAGAATCACAGAATGTCAGGGGTTGGAAAGGACCTAGAAAGATCATCTAGTCCAACCTCCCTGCCAGAGCAGGATCACCTAGATGAGGTAACACAGGAATGTGTCCAGGCAGCTCTGGAATGTCTCCAGAGAAGGAGACTCCACAGCCCTCCTGGGCAGCCTGTTCCAGTGCTCCCTCACCCTTACTGTAAAGAAGTTCTTCCTCAGGTTAATACCAAACCTCCTGTGCTCCAACTTGCTCCTATTCCTTCTTGTCCTAACGTTGGATGCCATTGAGAAGAGCCTGGCTCTCACCTCCTGACAGTCGCCCTTAACATATTTGTAAACATTAATGAGGTCCCCTCTCAGGCTCCTCTTCTCCAGGATGAAGATTCATCACTTACAGTGCCAATCTCCATGATCAATAAGCTCAAGACAGGCCTTCTGAGTGCCTGGCAAGGAGTTCTCAGGCCCATAGACACCATTCTGCTTAAATAAGTAAATAAATAAATAAATCCTGCTTTCATGCCTGTGACTTACCCTTGGCATTTGCTCTGCAAATCATAAATCTCTTCAACTTGCACTCCCTTGACCCCTGTAAACAAAGGGTAGAAGCTGATGTAAAGCTCACCATAAAAATGTGGGGCAATGTCAAGCACAAAACTGATTTCCTAGTAAGGTTTCTTGCACTCACCAAAATCTTCAACCAGGAGTGTGAAGAGACCTGAAAAGGAACAAAACCAACAGGTTACTTCTGGCTGAAGAGAGCAGGGAGGAAACCTGCTGCCACTGACCCCTGAAGGTCTCACATGGTCCCAGGCCAAGGTGAAGCCAGAAAACAGCAGCAGAGCAGCACTGGGATCATGCTGACTACCCCAGCAGCAGAGGTACTGAGCCCTGGTTTGTGCCAGAGGTGCTCTGCCTCCCTTCATCCCTCCATCCCCATTCATCACTCTCTTCCTTGAGAGATCCCGAACCATCTCTCTTCTACTAGAGCCCAATGAAGCTAGACCCACCTTCGGCATCCTGACCCACTGCAGATGACCTGCCAAGAAGTAAATCCCCACCATGAAGTGCAGCAGGGAGCACCTAAAAACACACACTTCTAATCAGAGGGAAACGTGGCTGAATAGATGGCAGGGTATTTTATTTTAGAAGAAGATAATTTATGTTCTTGTTAGTGGAAAACAGCCAGTGAAGGACAAGGAAGCTCAAAGCAACAGAGCTGTGGGGAAGTCTGAGTGCCAAAAGGCTCATCTTCTTCTCCCTCTCTCCTGAGGGACCACAGTCTCCAGTGACTGCAAAGTTCCTACTATAGAATGACATAACCAGGGATACAGAGACAATGGCAAAGAGACTGAAGAATTATCAGACATCAGCGACCAAGCAGCAGCTTCCAATATGATGCTGTGGCAAAGGCAGTTGGCCTAATTTTCAGGCAGTCCCCCTGCACATGGAGTTAGTGAGCTTGAGACTGGAATGATTTGCTTCTTTTGCTCCCATATAAATGCTGGTGAAAGCCTGGGAGGAAGTCCAGGGAATATCAATAAGGACTCAATCCTGAGAAACATCCCTGTAAGCAATGGATTTAAGGAACCTGATGTAAGTAGTTCACTCAGGAAGGGAAGAGCTAAAGGGGCTTCCACACCACAGTTAAAATTACTAAAACAGGGAGAAAACTTCTGAGAGCAAAATTTCTTCATTAATTTAGCAGAAAACATCATATTTCTTGCAAAACTGTCAGTGGGATGAAACACCCTATGGAAATAACATGCTTCAAACCAGTGACGGCCTCCTCACCACACAACACCATTACACCAAAAACCCAGCACCCTTCTCAGAGATGCTTTGCTCAAAATACTTGATGCCATGGAGGGTTGTGTCATACAGGTGACATCAAGAGAGAATTCAGGCAGTGCTACAGCCTCAACTACCTTTTTTGCAGCAACACCCTTAGAGCAAACAGTACTAGAAGACCATAAAGTGCTCACTACAGCCATCGTTCTTGCTCCCTCTTTAGATGGTGTCCATTAAGGAAGGAACAGTCACAGCTCTTTGCAGGTAAGAGTCTCTCAACTGCAAAAGCTTCTGCAAAAGTCGAAAGCCTCCCTTACTCTCCAACTTCAACAGTTATAGCCTATTGACTGTGGCAAAACACAGGCAACATACAATGTGAGCCATGTCACAAGCTCTGCCTCACAGCCAGTGGAGCTTTGCATCAGAGCAAGGCCGTGTGAACAGAAGCAACCATAAATGCCACTGGCAGTGCTGCTCCACAGGTATCACCAGAAGGAAAAAGCCAAGCAGGACTCCCAAGCTCGCTGTGGCTCGGCCCAGAGCACTCCCACATCCCTGCTCTCCAGGACCAGGCATCAGACTGGCAGGGCTGCGCCTAAGCCAGCTGTCACACATTTTCCTCCAGTCTGATCGGCATCGCAGGGGAGTCAGAGAGAAGATGAAGGCAAACTTCTCTGAGTGCACCATGAAAGGACAAGAATTGACAGGAACAAGCTGCAGCAAGAGAAATTCTGACTACATACCCAGAAAAAAACGGTTCTTCATTATGACCCTAGCCAGCCCTGGGACCAGGGCGCAGAAATCTCCTTCTTAGTTATAGTCAACTGGACATAGCCACAGGTGACCTGAACTGCCTTTGAAGTTAGCTCTGCTTTGGGTCAAAGACTTCCAGTGATCCCTTCAAACTGCCTTTTTTCTCTGATTTACTTCAGTATTTTGTATTACCCACAAAAGGCATAGTGCTGCTACTGTGATCACTCCTGAACACCTGAAATCCCCATCCCAAATGATTTGGGTCAGCTAGAAGAAACTATGCCAGCAGTCTAGAGGTTCCCAAGGCTCTGCTCTGTGCCCAGCAGCCATACCAGACAGCCCACAACTAGATCTACCAACCCTTTCTGACCAGTAAAGCAGCAAGAGCTTTCAGTTCCAAGCCCTGTGACAAGGGCCTAGCAGCTTATGGCATGTGCTGAAGGCTGAGAGCCACATGCAGGTCATTCCTCACCACCATTCCAGCTCCCACCTCTGCATCTCAACCTCCATACACCCAAAAGAGTGCAGCTGTGGTGTGCCAAGAGCCTGCCTCTGCCCAGACAGATTATCTTCCAAGCAAATAACCTTCCTTCCCAGGTAGGAGAATCCAAACCATGTCGTGTATTTGCCATCATCACGTTGAAGAAGGGGGAGGATGGAATGATTGTAGAAATTCTCAAGTACCAGTAAAAAGAGGATAAAGAGCAGAAAAACCTGGGCTGACTAGGAGACCAACAGCAGACAGAATCTTTCACCGATCACAGGAAGATGAGTATAATGCCAAGGGTCCAACTTCCTCACCTGCAGCTTCAAAAATACACCATCACAACCTAAAAAGCAGCTCTCAGACTCCCAGAGTACAATCACACACTAAACTGTGTCATCTCAGACATGTTAAAATAACACTCAATCAGTGTCCCAGTCAACATCAGCCCTGACATGCATGGGACAGAGACACCACCCTCACATGCTCCTCAGTGACACAGGTTGTCTTCAATTGCCTGCAAAGCTCTGGGGCAATCACCAGTCAGATCTGTTTCTGTAGCAAAGGCAATCCCATACACATGCCTCTCCCTTTATTTCAGCAGTATTTTAGATTGTATTTACAAGTAATAGGAATGCTTCATGCTACACCCTCATGGCACTTCAGATGTTGTCCACAGAAACTCCTGGGTTTATCAGATCACACACACACAGGTGTCTAGGGTACCTAAGACCTTGTGTGCAAGTGCTACTAGAGTCCAAGTCCTACTCTGAGCCTTCACATGCTCCCGAAGCCCTGTTCACCCCATCCCTGCCTTCATCCCACACCTGTACCCCAGCATCTGGCCTCCTGATATCCCTTTTTCTCCCTGCCCTACATTCCCATAACCTCTCGTGACCCTTCATAGGCTAGATCCTGTCCCATACACTGCAGCTCTGCACATCCCCCTTCCTCTACAGGACCCACACAACTCCTGACCCACATACCCCCAAACCCTCGCCTGCCCTCCCAACCCTCCACTCGCTCCCCCAGGTGCCCCCTTAGCAGCCCTCCTTCCCCAGGCCCTCTTCTCCCCGCTCCCTCTCAACCGTCATTCCCGCCCTACGCATTGCTATAACCCCTGGAATCCCTCCATTCCCACTCTAGGCCTGTACTCCATACCCCAATCCCCCCTCCTCAAACTGTTACACCTCCACCCCCGGCCTTTCCCCCTGAGCCCGCCAGCCCAGGCCGCATCCCTGGCCTGTTCCCCAGCGCTCCGCCCCCGGCCTGTCACACGTCCCCCCAACACCGGCGCCGTCCCCGCCGCTCACCGGGGTCGCTCTCTAGCTCCAGCCAGCCCTTATTCATCTTCCCGTGGTCCGGGCCGCGCCGCCATGTCCAGCCCCGCCACCCGCCCCGACTGTGGGCCTTGCCGCCGTCGCCCGCCCCAACGCGTCATCGCTGTGCGACGCCGTGTGACGTCATCGCGCCCCGCGCCACATCGGTCCCCAAGAGGGCAGCGGTGGCACTGCTGTAAAGGTTCGGTGGTGGCCGCGGAGGCCTAGAAGGACCCTAGTGGCTGGGGTCTCTCCCTGCCCCACCCCGGGGCTTCGTCCTCTGGAAGCAGGGGGCAGCAGGCGCTCCAGGCTGGGGAGCTGGGGAGCTGGGGAGCTCGGGAGCTCGGGAGCTCGGGAGCTGGACTTGAGGGCTTTGGCTGCCCTGCGGGCCTGGAGCTGTCGTGAGGGACCTGGGCCTGGAACTAGGCTTCTCGTGAGGTACTGGGACTGGGCTTAGGCCTTTCGTCAAGGACTGGTCTGTGCCATGTTGAGGTGAGGGCTCCTGGTGAGGCTGGGGCCATCCATAGTGGCCCTGACGCTGCTGGTAGCCCCACTTAGGCAGCCTTGGAGGCTGGAAGGCTCCCAGCCTGAGCAGACACCACTGCGCTGTGCTTCCTTAGGAAGTGGGCTAAAAATAGGAGCCGGATCCATTGCTGCACCCGTCCTACTCCCCCACCCCCAGCTTTGTTTTACAGCTGTTCCCACACACACCCTGTTCCCAGTGCTCCCCTCACCCCGCTCCTGCACCTGGGACAGGGCTCTGCCAACAATGCCAACAACCAGGTAGGGTTTGTTCTCTTCATGCAGAGGAGACCAGGAGCAACAAGGCTGCATTTACCTACCAGAACTCTGTCCTTCTACTCCTCATGGTGAGTGAGGGTGTGTTCATGTTTATTAAGCCCCTTGAAATTTCTAGGGACCCATGTTGCCTCTGTTGGCTGGTTATCATGAAAAACAAGGCTGGAATGTGAGCTATGCAGAACCATGCTTGCATCCTTGACAAAAGCTCACCTACTCTAGCCTTATGATGTAAACCTGCCTAGGAGGGCCAGCCTCAGCTGCTGCAGAGATTTACCAGGACAGGGAGGCTGTTTGGAGGACTGGTTTCTTCTGGTCTTTGTTCCTGCTTAGTCTGAAATACTGCTCACTGGCCCTGGTGTTACCTGCAGCCCCTGCCACAGGTCACCTCAGGCCAGGTCCTGCATACAGCAGAGGCTCCATGACCCCCTTGCTCCCTCCCCTGGTACGGGCAGCCGAGCCCCTGCCCTGCAGAGCATAGAGGGTTGCTCAGAGGCAACAAGGCACAGGCATTTCAGCAGTATGGCTTATTGCAAGTGCTTCAGAGCTATTAAATCCAGACCCTGAGGAATCAGACTTCTGCCTCTTATTTCTGGCTCTACACCCATGTCCCTCCTTGTCTCTACTTGTTGCTTATCATTCTGTGCCCCCTAGGCCTGCAGTTAACTGAATCCACATACTTGGCCCCAGTCTAGCCTGTAAATTAGTGCTACTGACTCTTCTCCCCTCCCAGCAGGACATGTCCCAGCACGCCAGCCCTACCACTGCTCTTCCACCCCAGGAGACACCCTCCACAGGCACCCTAAGTTAGCAGGAGAGGTGGGCTGGGCAGCTGGAGTGTGCCATGGGACAAGGTAGTGCTGCCAGGGGACTTTGCTCCCATCAAAGGCACCGCAGCGAGCCAAGCCGTGGTGCTCCACTGCTGCAGCACAAACACACACACACACAAGGGAGGAGCGATGATATCATGACCTGGCTTTGTGCGAGCTATTTAGCGGTTTTAATTATTATTATTATTGTTATTTTTCTTTCCCGTTCCTTTGCCTCTGAACAATGCCTGTTTCAGCAGGGCTGCAGTTCACACCATTGTGTGGGGCTGCCCTGCCTCAGGAAGGGGGAGATCTTTATCACCCCAGGCTGACCGGGTGAGCTGAGTGAGCTCACGTCGGGTGAGGAAAGCAGGCAAACACCTTGCCCGCAGCCTGTGGGTGCTCTCCACGCACCTACCCCCCAACTCCTGCTCCACCAGCCAGCATCAAGTTCCTCTAAACCAGCCTTATGCCATCCAGCCCTGCAGGGCCACTAACCACCAGAAACACACCTAGGCTGGGGTGCAGCCTCCCCAGACTGTGCTAGGGCCACCTTATGCATGTCCCTGCTCCCACTTGGGCACAGTGATGGCAGTAGCATCAGTGCCTCTCCCGTGTTTACTCAGAAACGGGTCTAACCTGTGCGCAGCCCTTTGCTTTCCTCCCCAACCCTGCCCAGCCCTAAAACAGTCTGTGGCTGGGTAGGGATGGAGGGGAAGGGAAGGGAACTGCATCCAGACACAGGCTGGCACTGTCAAGCACATCCTGGTGCCACATGGAAGGTTGGAAGGAGCCTTGTACTCAGCACGGCAGGGCCCCAGCTCCCCCTGCAAATAGACAACAAGGCTCATCCTGGGCACAGAGGTTTTTTGGGGTGTTTCTTTTTTTTCCCTCATGAGAGCAGGCATCATCTTTCCCAGGCCCCATGCTGGCATGGAAAGAGCCGGAGCCATCAGCTGCTCCCCACGGCACTGTGCTCGGCCCCTTTATTTGTGGAGAAAGCCAGTAAGCCACTCCCTGCAGTGACAGCACAGTGGTTGCATGGCATGCGCCGGCCGAGCCCCAGCCCTCCCCGGGAATTGTGGCTCTGCATGTGCTACAGCACCTAGCAAGAGCAAGGAGGTGGAGTAATGCATCCCACCATGCCACCCATTTTGGAGGAGACCCTGCAGCCACCGAGGGTGATGGGGACCTGGCATCCCATCCACCATGACCAGGGGGAGCAAGTTGGTGTCACTGCAAGCCACCAGTCAGGGCAGGAGGCTCCCAGGGCCACCAGCAGCACAGGGAGCTGGTCCTCGCCCATGGCCAGCCCTCATCCACGAACCTGCCCTCGCTAAGTGGCCACCGCTTGCCGGGGCACACGGTTCCTCTCACTGTGGGGTTTGGCCATCCGTCCCTTCTTGCCCATGTCCACAGTGGCCAGTACATGCTTGGCCTGGGCCAGTTTGCTTTTGCGGTGGTGGGGACGGCTGCTGCCACACCAGAGGCGGGCACAATACTCTTCCACCCGCCGCAGGTTTTGGGAGCTGATGAGGTGCATGATGTCCTTGAACCAGGTTTTGGGAGCTTGGGGCACCAGCCAGGGCTCAGGGCACAGCAGGCGTGGGGGCTCATTTCCCCGCTCCCGGGGAAAGTTGTGTGCCAACTGCTTGCTGGTGATCACCTCTAAGACTGTCTTGGCCACCGTCTGGGTGAAGCCATGCTCCAGCGTTTTGCAGTAGTAGACACCAGCATCATGGCGGTGCAGCTTGCGGAAGAGGAGCCCTTGCACTGTCTGCAGGATCCGCTCATCCGTCTTCACCTGTCAATGATTGCAAGGTTGGGAAGGGGGAGTCTGGGTCCAGCCCCATGTCCTCCCCTGTCCTTACAAGGGGAGCAAGGCAGGTGTGGGTGGATGGGGGGAGTATCACCTCATCCCGCTGCTCATCAGGGGGCCTCTGGACGAACCACTGCACACTGGCCTGCGGGGACCGGGGCACACACTCCAGAAAGGTGCTATTGTCCTCCGCCCCATAAAGCACCTTCTCCTCAACGCTCTCAAAATCATCCACTAAGGCAAAGACAGACAGGCTCACAGGGAGGGCAGAGCCAGGTTTCCATGTGCCCAAATGTCAGCCCCCCTGGGCCATTGTGTGGCGTCAGTTCCCTTCTCCCCCTCTTCTCTGGGACAGTGACAGGGAGACAGAGCTGCCTCAGCCCATCTGGGAGGGCCACAAGCTCCTATTCACACTGAGGGCTGTGGATTCCAGGATATCTCAGGGTAGCTGGCTGAGCCACACAGCCCTGTGGGGCACGCCCCATCTCTCACCAGTCAGGTTCTGGTCCAGACACTGATGTACAGGGTTGCCGTGGTGGACATCCTGGCGGCGATAGCGGCGCTGGCCAGAGGGTTGGTAGTGGGTGCAGGCAGTGCCATCCCAGGCACAGTAAGGGTCCCTCGCCAGGCAGCACTCAGCACAAGCCGTGCCGTAGGTCTCACACCGGTGCAGCCGTACCTGGGCCACCCCCAGGCTGGAGCCCACGTAGAGCATTTGCTGAGGGAACAGCACTGACATGGTGATGATGGTAGACCCAACAGGCATAGCACCAAGGGTCCCCAGCTGGGACACCCCCAGAGTAAGCACTATGTAGGCTTTGAGAGGCTGGTGGCAACAGCTCAGTCCCTTCTGGTCACCAGCCCTGTCTCCAGCCCCATGGCCAAGCTTTGTCCATACTTACACGCTTGACAGAAATCTCCATCTGTGTGATGGGTACAGGTACCTGCAGGGGAGGAGAGTGGATGTGAGGCTGGCAAAAACCTCACCACACAGAGAGCCTGACGTGTCTAGAGCCACCAGAGCTTGGGAGGGAGCACCAGCAATGTTTTGGGGGAGCTTGAAGAGACCCTCAGCCGCTCTTTGGCCTCACAGCCCTAAGACCTCCCAGTGACCAACAGCACGGTGAAAACCCTTAACCTCTGTCCCCAAACCAAGCCCACCCCGCTGCCCTCGTCCCTTGCAAGTGGGGCAGCAAACAGCACCTTAAAAATCTGCAGCTCCTCCAGAACTACTTCCTCAGTCATGGCTGAGCTTGTCTTGTGCAGGACCACTACCTTCAGCACAGATCCAGCATCTTAGAGGAGGAGGAGGAGGGAGGTGTGAGCGCTCTGCCATCTGCACTCCAGTGGCATGCCCACCAGTATCCCCAGTGCCAAGGCTCTTTCCTACACACTGCTCCTGCTGCTCACCTGTCCCAAGGAAGAGGACATCATGCTGCCCATCCTCAGCCTCCACCCGGTCCACCACGAGCTGGTGCAGGCGGTGGGGCAGGTCAGTCTTCACCAGGAGGGGCTGGCGGTGCTGGGGGTACACAGGCTTGTACATGAGGGGGTGAGCACGGGCGAAGTGCAGCACCTCGTCAGGGTAGTCCTTGGTAGTGCTGTACTGCCGCCGGGGCTGGTTGGTGGTCTTACTGGGACACTGTAGGGATGAGAGAGGACCAGCTCAACCCAGCCACTCCAGCACTCAACTCTCCAATCCCCTCCATCACTACCCCACAGAGCTGGTTTGGTCCCTCTCCATCTTCCAGTTTAGGATCCATCTTCACCCCTTTGCCAGATCTTGGTCCCCAGCTATCCTAGGGTGGATCCCATAGGGAGGTGGGGGAACTAGCCTCACCACTATCCCTGTAAGAGCAACCAGAGTAGAGGAGAGGACACAGAGCTCCAGGGGCTCAGTCGCTCACCACGCCCGGACGTGGGTAGGGCACTCTGCCCTCATAGGCACTCCACTGGTGGTGGGGGCTCTCCCGGTGGGCAAATGGCCCGTTGAAGACCTCACGGATGTCAGCCATGCGGTACACACAGACAGCAGAGCCCTGGAAAACATGGCTGAAAAGGGATGGTGATTGGGGTGAGCAGAGCCATGCTCAGTACTGACAGTGTCAGCAGGGGGTATGGGAGCACTGACATCTCCGCATGGACCAGGGTAGAGCTGGCAGAGGTTGAGGAGCCACATGGTGATGGTCACAGGGCAGGTCATGGGCAGCTGCAGCTCAACGTCCCCAGAGGATGAATCTGGAACACCCACCTGACAGTGCTGAAGAGGGCGTAGATCTCCGGGTTTTTCCCATCCCTCGTCCTCAGCAAGAAGACATCCTCTGGGGATGAAAACATGGAGTTTCTCCTGGAAGCCCAGGGGCTTCCTGAAGCCACCAACTAAGAGACCAGCCCTGCTGAGGTCCCAAGCTCCAAGAATCACTTACCTAGCTCATCGAAGTGGGTGTCGATGCCACCAGGGCCGGGGACAGAGCACACCAGACGGGCTTTGTTAAAGGTACTCCACTTGTTGACTAGCACCCTCTGGCCACCAGCATCATTCTGCAGGGACAGGGAGTACTAAATTAGGGCCACTGGAGTGACTTGGTGTATCCCTGTCCCCTGTGGTTCCCATCAGCATCTTACCACACAGACCCGTGCCACCCGGCTGACAATGGCAGGCTCCTTGCTGTCTGCCTCCATCACCTTCTCCGTGAAGAAGAAATAGGCTTTGTCATTGTCCCGGTCATTGTTGTCAGGGATCAAGTGGGCTGACACAAATTTGGGGTCTACAAGCAAAAACATCCACATCAGATGAGGCAAGAGGGCACAGCCACTGGCTCTAGACCCCTACACCACATCGTATAACAGGATTCCAGCCAGGAGGACCCCAAGACCCTGCTACTCAGTTGTCTTTACCTGCTTTTACCTTCTTTGGGGGATGCCGCACTGTGGCAGCAGATACCCTGGCTACCACAAGGCTCATGGTCCCCAGCATTGGCCCAGCTGGGGGGGAATGGAGGGGCAGAAGGGAGCTGTTACCATTAAGTAAGCGCTGGTCCACCTCAGTGCGCAAGGCGGAGCGGGTCCCCGTGCTGCGGAAGATGCCAGGATCACGGCCCAAGAAATCTGCAGTGAGGCCAGCATACAGCTCCCCACCTGGCAAAAACACCCCACTGTGGGACTGAGAGCTCATCCTGGCTGGCACAGGGACCATCTCTGGTCCTGGCACCCCAAACACTCTCAGGTCCCCGAGGAAGACAACCCACCAATGATAGTGCTGGCAAAAGCACGGCTGGGCTCATGCGGGCACCTGCCCCGGCCGGTGTCCATGCTGGTAGGTTCCAGGCTGAAGGTGTGCTGGGTGAGGGGGAGCAAACAGGGAGCTTGCAGTGAGCCTCTAGCCATGCCCCAGTAGTGCCATAGGTCCCTGCACAACTCACAAGCACCTCACTGTAAGCATCTGCAGCCCCAGTGCTCCTAAATGGACCATCTAGAAGCGAGATCCGTGCTTTTTGAGGCAAGTCTGATGCCAGGAGGATGCCCGCCAGCCCCACTGCTTGCCTGTCAGTCTGACAGGAGGCATCTTTGTACAGGCAGGGCTCCTGCTGCCCACATCGTGCCAGGCTGTGAGGAGGTAACTGAGGGCCCTGCCTTCCCACCCTTGCCAACCTCATTTATGAGCAGTGAGCTGGGAGAGGAGGAAACACACACTGAACTCCATGGCAGGACACCAGCCCCAGGGGACATGGTTGGAAAGGCAGTGCCAGGACAGAAATGTGAGGGAGCTGGGGAGGAGGTAACACAAGGGCAAACAGGCAACAGGGAGCTGGTTGCTGACTGCCTCCCCATATCAGTATTCAGCATGAGGCAAATACGGCATCTGGCATCCCCACACAGTACTCAAGGCCCATAGGAGGGAGGCAGATGTTGAAGATCTACCTCCCAGGGATGTCTTGCTGGGGATGCTCAGGACAGGCACCCCACTACAGTGCTGCCCTACCTCGCCACGGTGCCCCACGTAGACAAAGGCACAGACAGGGTGGAAGGCACCAGTCCCACAGGCCAGCAGGTGTGTCCGGTTGTAGGGGTGCAGCACACGGATGTAGTTGGCACAGTCGGTCTGAGGGGACAGCAGGAGAGGGGAAGGGTCATGGGGTCTTGGTGTTTTGCCCACACTCAACCCCTCACCTCTATCTGGGGCCCTACGATAATGGGTGAGCCCCAGCCCTGGCTCCCCAGGCTGCACCCAGGCTCTCTGCCTTCACCTCAGTGCCACGGGTGCAAGATGGCAGCTTGCATCCCCCAAAAGGGCTTGCATGGACTTCTACTGGGTGAGCCTCAGTCTATTGCAAAAGAAAAAGGCTTTTTACTGGTCCTCCTGCTGCCAAGAGCATCCCCAGGGGAACCGTGGGTGATCCAGCTGGCACCTGGGCATCTCCTGCCCACAGACACCAGTGTGCTCATCGCTTCACACAGCCCACACCAGCCAGGGGAGCAAGGTCACCTGCCCAGCAAGCTCCCAGCAGAAGCTCCTGCACCTAGCTCCAATCCCCTAGGCACCTTCCTCTTCCCGGAGCCCAGGAGGTGACTAGACGCAGGGATACCCTTCCCCATCTTGTTCCTGTTCACTCTGGGGATGAAACAAAAGGAGGAAACGCGGGAGATGGAGACGGATACCAATACGGATACCAACACCCATGGGCATGCTCGGCTGCCTCCAGGACAGCCCCCATCACTACTGCCTGGGATTGTCCCTTTCTACCAGAGACCAGTAGCAATGACACCCCTGGGACTGCAGACCTGCCACCTCTGACCTTGCACGGTCACTCCTGGAAGTTCCCACTGGAAAAGGGCTCCTATTCTGCCTGGGCATCACTACCATTAGCTTGGCAGCTCCCCCCCAGCCAGCACTAGCCCTGTCTCTCCCCCTTTCATCTCCCCCCGGGGTGGGACACGAGGCCCCTCATCTGCTGGGAACACCGCCACCATGGAGCTGCCCCAGGGGTTCCCAGCCTCCCTGCTGTTTATTTTCCCTTTGCAAACAGCCTCTAAAATTGCAAATCGAAAAAAAATTATGTTCAAGAAAAATAAAAAGCTGAGCCTGCCCTGGCTCGTGTCTGTCGGTGAGAGCTTGTAAAATAAACACGCAGAGCGAGACAGGGACTCCCAGGAGCAATTTGTCTGGGCCAGGGGGGCCTTGGGGACTTTCTCCCTGCTATAGTCCTGTTTCATACTGGGGCAGGGAGGATGCAAAGAGGGGCAAGGTTTGGGGAGCGAGGTCAGGTTAACACATTTCCCACCATCCTGGGCCAGATGACATCACTGGAGTCTGGAGACCAGCACAGGGCTTTCAGTCCTCACAAGCTTGGGTCTCGGAGCCTAGCTGTCCCTGCCCACTTGGTGCAGCCACATTTAGTGCACACTGGCCACTGCTCTTTGTCATGGAGCTGAGCAGAGCCCTGGAGACAGGATTTCCAGAGCCTGGAGCAACCATCTCACATGGCCAGGCTTGGTCACTGACACCCAGCCTCAGTTTCCCTCATGCACTGAGACAGTCCCTTGCTCTGCCTCAGCATTAACTGGCTGGTGAGCCCCACGGGGCCATTCCTGGCAGGATGCCCCAGCCCAGCCCCAGCATGAGGGGAGCCAGCTGGCATCAGAACACAAGTCAAGAGGACCTCCAAGCTTAGGGTAAAGCATGCATGGGGTAAGACTCACCCCTGGGTCTTTCCCCTTCCGAAAACACTCCTCTGTCTGCCCAGGGAGGGGCGGCCAGTAGATCTGAAACACAAAGAACCTGTTGGAGTAGGGAAGGGGGACAGCAGGGACCTACAGGCTTCTGATGGCATGTGGATGGAGAGAAGGACCAACAGCTCTCCAGAGCTCTGTGAGCCCAGGGCTCCCACCCTGCATCCCAGGGCAGGACCCTTCCTCCTGGGGAGATGCACCCCCACAGCCAGGCTGGATTCAAGTGGTCATGCTGGGGATGGGTGGAGCTGGCCTGGAAGGGAGTGGACTTGTGGGTGGTCTGGGGAATGGGTGCTTGGGGGACAGCAGGGAGTGATGGAGCCCAAGTGCCTCACAGCCTTCAGTGGCTTTTGAACCAGGGGCAGCTTGGGTACACAAGTCCTTGACCCCACTGCAGTGACCTAGAATGCTGAAGGGCACTTCATTTCCTTCTCTGCTTTCTTCGGCTAGAAACAATGCAGAACCATATTTGAAAAAATAACAAGTCAAAGTGGAGAGGGTGAAGGAGGAGGGGAGCCACCACCCAGCCTTGTCACCCTGGTCTGTCACCTCTCCCACCAAGGAGCCAGGCGAGGTCTGGGGACTTTGCAGCTGAGCCCTGGTACGACTCATTGCAATGACAGATACTTGTAGCTCCTTGTCTCTACAGGCATTCAGCTGTATATTTGACCCATAAAGGGGATGCCCAGGTGGGGATGGGGAGCACTCCCTCTGACAATGGCAGCTTTTCAGGAGAGTGGGGTCCGAGAACCTGCTCAGTACTCAGAAATCACAGGTAGGCTGTGCCACTGGTCTCCCAGGCTGCCAACCATGACTAATTGCTGACTAATTGCATTCTGGCCCCTCATGGCCAGGCCACACTAGCCAGGCAGTACAAGTTTTCAGATTGGTTTTGGGGCACGTGAGACAGGGACATAACCAGGGCAGGTCTTGTTTTAGGGTGGCTTCACCTGGCTTGGTTGGACATCATCTACTCAGAGAGGTGAAGGGTGCACAGGAGCCAGGGTAGGGATGGAGAATCCAGAGCACTCAGCAGGACCTGGCTCACCTCCTTTGTGTCCATGCTGGCCCTGTCCAGGTGCAGGGAGTAGAGTACATCCTTCCCCCCAATGAAGAGCCGGTCACGGTACTCATCCAGGTAGAGGGAGCGGAAGCCCAGGAATCCTCGGCGGCCAAAGAAAAGAGTGGAGCGGTTGGTGCCCAAAAGCTCTGCCAAGGAGGAAAGAAAGTGTCAGGGTAAGCCATCTCATCCCCAAAAACCTGGAGGGCATTGTAAGCACTATAGACCCCAAATGTCCACCACCAGCCACAGGCACAAGTGCTCACTTCAAGCCTGGGGAAAGTTCTGATCCCTGGTGGCCACCACCACATGTCTCCATTTGCTGCACACACTGAGGCCCTCCAAATGCCAGCACACAGCCCACCCTGCCACGACAGCACAGCCCTAAGGCACCAAGCTGTCACCCATCACCAGGACAGGAGGGAAAAGTGATAGATAATGTCCCAAAGCTAAGTGCCTTTGCACACTCCTGGAGCCCTGTCAGAGCTTGCTGCAGCAAAGGAGCATCATGACAAGGAAAAACAGAGAGGGGCAACAACCACAGATGCCATGTGGGCTCTCGGCCTCCAAACACCCTTCATATCCACTTTAGGAAATGTGAAAGGATGCTTATACCCCCATTAAGGGCTCTTTCAAGGGGCAACTGGAGGGCTGTGATAGGTGCACAGGCAGGAGGGTCCCTCCGAGTTGCTGCTTCCAAGTATCATATCATATCATACCATACCATACCATATCACAGAGCCATGCCAAGGCCAGCCAAAGAGCTGCTCTCAGCTGCTGTGGACAGCAGCATCCACCTCCATCTATCCATCTGGCAGCAGAGTCCCAGGCAAGTTTGCCCCCATCAAAGTTTGGCTGAACCACCCCAGACTCCTGCCACAGCCATGCCACAGTGAGCTGGGGTATGCACAAGCATGGTGAAGGCTGTGCCATATCATAAGCCCCAGGCTGGGCTTGGATGGAGCCTGGGAGGGTGGTGAGAGTGAGCATGGGGTGGGCAGAAAGCAGGTCCTGCCCTCTCCAGTGCCAGCTGGGGACACAATAGCAGGCACCCAGCCAAGTGCCATGGGGAAACCAGCACACAAAGCCCACCATTGCTGCCACCAGACCTTGTTGTCGGGGAGGCTTTCTCCCTGCCAAAGCATCAGGATAGCACTTGAGAGAGGCACTGGCATTGGGACACTGTGTTCCTGGGATGGACATCACATCCTAAAGCAACAGGGTGTGACAGTCAAGGCTCTCAAAACAAGTCCAAGCCTGAATCCTGTGGGATGCTGAGGGGACCCTTGTGGTAATAGTGATGTGGGGGCAGTGGCACAACTAATTCCTAGCAGGAAATTACTTTTGGGGTCAGCAAGCTGCAAACCCCGGTACAGTGGCACCCACCCAGCTGCTGCAGAGGGAGAGGGCAAGAGGGAGTGGCTCAGCTTCCACAGGCTCTGAAACCCCGTACCAGCAACCATCCCAACCCTGGGACAGGCCACCGTGACCGCCGGCTGGAGGAGGAGGAAGACAAAGCACCATTGATGAGCACAGCCTTGTCCCCAGGCACCCTCCACCAGGGAAGGCTGCCAGCTGCTGCTGTCCCCAGGGAAACCCCCAGCCTAAGCATCCACCATAAATGTCCCCATGAGAGGAGAGGTGGCACTGGGACAAGCCCAGATGCCAGCAGCCCAGGACACCAGGATATCAAGCCCTGCTCTCGCTAGAGGGACATTTGACACCTCCAGCAAGGAGGTGGCCAGCAGTGCAATGCCCCCAGTCCTGGGGAGAAATGCTTTTTCTGGGGCCTGCAAGGGAGACAAGGTCTATCCCTGGGGAGCGGAAACAGCAGTCCCAGTGCCTCAACTGGTGATGCTAGTGGTATGGAGGGATACAGCCCTAAAGGATCTATCCTCACCGGGAGGATTCCCATGTCTGCAAGAAGAGCTGGCACCAGGCACTGAGGGACCCTCCAGCCCCATCTCCTGGGGGGTACCCTGCTCCCTTCCCAGCATGTTGGGTCCTCCTATATCACTGGGCCCAGCAGGGGAAAACACTCATCTCCTTCTATTCTTGCCCTGCAATAATATTTTCCCAGCTCAGAATAACATTGGCAAAGTCATCAGGCTCCTTTTATTGTTTCAGGCAAGGCTTCCCCTTCTCCCCCAGACCCAGCAAATTTCTCCTATGCCTTGGATTACACCAGCTCAGGGCTCCTCCTCCTTCCCTGGTTTGATGTCCCCAGGGAGCAGCACCCTGCCATCCATCCTAGGGACCCCTTTACCCTCAGTGGGGGTCCCACAGGAGCCACCCTACAAGTGGCAGGGTCCGTCAGGAGGGACAGTGGAGAGCTTGTAGGGGACTGGGTTGTGCTACAATGCTCCCAGTCTCTTTCCTCTCTTACATGAGCCAGTGCTAAAAGTCAAAACAGAAGGAAAAGAACAGATTGAAGTGAGAGGCAGAGCTGGGGAGGCAGCACCCCTGCACCCAGAGCATGATGCCTTCCCCTATGGCCTCCCCAGACATTGCCCCACAGCCAGAGCCACAAGCCACACACAGCCCAGGCTGCCGAGCTAAGTGCAAGCAGCTTCAGCTCAACCAGTTCTCATTTCAGAGGCTTCTAATGGTTTTAATTGAAATTCTCATTTTCTTTTTCTCCCCCCCCCTCCCCCAGGGAGAAGGCGGTGGCAGAATTTGTTTCATGGGAAATTTCAGTTTCTGTTTCCAATTTGGAAGAGGAACAGAATAATCAGCTTAAGAAGGAGAAAAAAAAAGCTTCAAAAGGTTGCTCACTCCCCACAGGAGGCCAAGGAACCTGCCCGGCCCCGGGGAGCCCCTCGCACCTCAGGAATGGCACGGCACAGCCAGACTTCAGGCTAGACTGGATCAGACACTGAGGCAGTTGCTGAGCCCCATGGTCAAGCACTGCTGGAACCCCCAAACCTCCAACCCCTGCTGCTAAGCCCAACCTGAGGACACCAGATCCCACCACGGGGCAGAGCCAGGAGCCATCCCACCTCCTCCCAGGGTAAGTGGCCTCCAGGCCACTGTGAGTCTGAGTTTTCCCCTTTCTGCAGAGGGTCCCCTAGGACCACCCCCTCTGCCCCGGGACAGAGCCAGGGTACCCCAATTTGGGCATATTTCCCTCAGCACAGGGCTTTGCCCCACAGCACTGGGGCTCTCCGAGAGCTGAGCTGCCTGTCTTTGGGGAGGGGGCATATATGCATTATGTAATTTATTTGAACTTGATTTTTTTAGAGCAAGTTCATTGGTTTTAGGCAAGAAGGACGAGATAAGGGTGCCCCAGCCGCCTCTATCACGTTTGGCTGGAAGTAGCCCCTGGATGAAGCTGGCAGAGCAGGGGGTGCAGCGAGCCAGAGAGGCTCAGAGAGAAAGTTTTAATTAAAACCAAGCACTCCCAGTACAGCACCCCGAGGCTCCCCTGGCACCACACCACCAGCACCCCAGCGCAGCGAGGCTCAGAGGGTCCCAGGGCTTAGTAACACCTACGGCACCTGCCGGACACCCAGGGCACGGGCAGGATGCTGAGCACCCACGAGAGTGCCCACGCCGGGGGAGCACCCACGCACCGGAGTACCCACACAAGCCACACGGCAGAGGGTGCCGGTGCCAGATCAGCGCCGTGCCTCAGTTTCTTCTCACTCCACGTGGGAACTGAGCCCTCGTGGGGCGAGATGGGGCTGGTGCGGAGCCAAGTGTCGCATTCCCCCGACCCTTTACCCGCCTCTCTCCCCTTAATCCTCCTCCTCGATCCTCCACGACCCGCATGCAAAGCAGCCACCCACCGAAACTCCAGCCCAAACCGAGCCTCGAGTGTAAGGTGCCCCCCCCTCAAAAAAAATCCCCGTAAACCCGCACTTTGGGCGCAGCGCGCACAGCAGAGGCTCCCCAAGCTCCCACTCAGCCCGCATGGGGAGGGGGCTCAAGACCTCCTTATGTGGGTGAGGAGACCTCCCAAAGCCCCTCACACCCCTCTCCGCAGCAGGTGCCCCCTACCCGGCTCACCGCGGTAGGGCAGGCGGATCCGGGGCAGGCTGCGCCCCGCCGCCAGCAGCGCAGCTCCCAGCCAGCACAGCCACACCGGCACCCGCATGCCGCCGCCGCTCCCGGGGCTGCCGGTGGCACGGAGCTTATATGGGGACCCCACCAACCGACCGCCCCCGGCACGCCCCGGCACGCCCCAGCCCGGCCCCGCCATCCCCTCTCCATCACCCGTCCCGGGTGATGAGCGGGAGGGGGACGGGAGGGGTGGGTCCAACGGGAGCCGCACACCCCCCCCAAATCATCGCCTGCCACCAGCGGTTTAGACTTTTCTGCAGTGTCACAACACCCTCCCTCCAAAGGAGCAACCTCGCCAGCCCCTTCGGCTCATCCCTGAGGACAGGGAGCAAGGAAGGGAAGCTGGAGTCCCCCAGCGTCGGCCCCCGGGTCTGTCCACCCAGAAGGACGCTCAGCGTCGGGTGATCTCCAAGTGGCAGCAAGCACCCAGCCCTCATGTCCCATCTCAGCAGCCAGGCAAGCTGGGGACACCAAGCCTGTTAGGGAAGTGAGCTGAGCAGGATTGAGGGGGACACAGGGTGCAGCACGAAGCCTTGGTGCACCCACAGGGCAGGGGACATGACAGTGGGGATGCACCAGCTACTGCCTGCAAAGATGCCTGCTCATCTGCACCCCAAGCAGGGACCCCATAACTCCCACACCATCCTGCTCCAGGGCTGCAGGGACAGGAGACAAGGCAGTATGAGACATCAGAGAACCCACACAGACTTCCCCGGGGAGCCTGGGTGCACAGGCAGGTGTCCTCTCCCCTCCCAAAAAGCTTGGATTTGCCCCCTGTGCTGGATGGAGGGAAAGGAGCTGAGGAGCTTGTGGCTTCTTCTGCAGTGCTCCATCATCACTGGCCTCATTCCTGCTCCCAGGCCGGTACAGGGACAGCCTCCTTAGCCCCAGCAGCTTTATTAAGACAGAGAGAAGGAAGATGGGGGAGTTCACCCCAACCTTTTGTAATGGAGCAGCTCTGCCATCCCCCTGCCCAGAGTAAAACCAGCCCACTTTGGCTCCACAAGCCCTCCGTGGCCCTTGCCCAGGTTTCCCCAAGTAAAGCTGCAGTGGTAGGCAGCACAGCATGACTCTGGGACAGATCCAGCCCCCCTGGGTGCTTGGGAGGAGTACAGGGTAGGGTAAGAGCCAAGGGGAGATGCAGCCTGGGGGCAGCTCTGGCAGATAAGCAAAGGGTGCCTGCCTGGACCCGCACACTGCCTGCCTGGACCTGAGGCTTTGGGGGAGCAGCACTGTGGCAGGAGTTGAAGGGATGGAGGGAGCAGGATGAACCCCAGCACTGCCAGCTGCTCCTGTCCTCCCCCCCAGTACCCCAGCACTCATCTGGAGCAGAGGCTTCTGAGGAACAGCCCCATAGCCTGCCCAGGCAGGATCTGGCCCACAGTACTGTACCCCAGCCCAACAAACCCAAGGGAACAGGGAATACCACAGCAGACCATGCCTCACCAAGGAAATCTGCAGTGTCTGGGCTCCCCCAAGACCCACAGGCAGCAGCACAGACAGACTGACAGACCCCCCTGCTCCTGGCCATGCTTACCAAGGACATTTATTGACTAGCACAGGAAGGATGGAGGACGCTGACCCCAGCTCCTCTGGCAAGCGGGCAGGGAGGCAGGATGAGGGGCAGGGAGGCAGAGCAGAGCACCAGCCAGCCCCTTACCCCACAGCCAGAGCAGTCAGAGGTGGCACAAGGACAGGGAGAGATACAGGCAACACCAGGAAAGGCAAGAGGCACTCAGGCATGAGGCTCTGCTGGCACCCGAGAAAGGGGGAGAAAACCGCCACGGGGGTGACTGGGACTCAGATTTTGAGGTCACAGCCAGGACATTTGGCACAGGTGTCACCATCGGCCAGCTCTGAGCACAGCCAATGTGGCAAGATGCCAGCTGGGTCCCCAGCATACTGGCAGGCATTTGCTGTGCCCACTCTCTGCCCCCTTTTTAAAGCTTTGCATCCTGCTGCTTGGCACCTGCCTGTCCTGCCCCTCACCAGGGCACTCAACCCTCAGTGGGCAGTGGGGGCACCGATGCCAGGGCAGGCAGGAGGTGGGCATAGATGTCGATGCCACGCAGGAAGACTTGTTCATTGAGGAACTCGTTGTGGTCGTGGAGCAGCACTGGGGTGCAGTTCATGGGCGAGAAGCCGATAGCAGGATGTCCTGCCTGGGGTAGGAGGATATGGGTTGAGGCTGAGGATGGACACCAAGTGTCCATCTCTGCCTGGGCATGGCTTCTGCTTGGAGCTGCAGGTCACACAGCAGGTGAGGGACTCATGGGTGGGCTGGCATTGCACTCACCGCTCGGATATAGCGGCTGTCAGTGGCAGCTGGGAAGATCTCAAGCTTGAGCTGCAGCTTCCTGACAAGCAAGACTCAACATCAGCATGGGCATGGGGACAGCTGGGTCTCCTGTGTCACTGCCACCAAGTGGGCAAAGAGACCATGCTAGGAAGGTCCCTCAGCCCTGCAGGACACTCTATCCCATCCCTTTTGAGGGGTTATGGGAAGATGCCTTGTCACAGCACAGGGCACTCCCCGTAAACCTTGCCATGACCCCAGAGACCCATGGGCATCCCCCAGCTCCTACCAGAGGAGGTCCCTGCCAGGGTCCTGCCCTTCCTAGGGACACTACTCACATGTCCCTGCAGGCCCCGCTGAAGGCTTTCCACCATGGGTCTGAATCTTCTGTGGAGGTGACATGTTGGTCCATGCATTTCTGAGGGAGGTAGAGGGCAGTTGAGGGCTGGGGGGTTGGCATGCAGCAGGGGAGGGATGAGTACAATTCACCGAGGTGGCCAAGACCCCTCACCTGGTGAAACTCATAGGTGACACCATCCCCAGCACCACGGCACCATGCTGCGACCTGCTCCTCGAAGGCCTGCAGCAGAGACCAGAGGAGTAGTGTGAGCAGGGTAACCCCCTAGTCCACTTCCCTCCTGGGTGGGACCAGTGTGACGCCCACCTTCAGGTCCACAGTGGGTGGGATGCGGATGTCAAAGCCAGCTGCCATCTCAGAGGGAACCACGTTGAAGGAGACACCCCCCTCCAGCATGGTCATATTGAGTGAGGTTACATCCCCTAGGGTCAGGCTTGAGTCAGACTTCAGCCTTGGAGGATGCAAGGGAAAATTACTCTCTGCCACCCCAAGAGGAGGGGAAGCACTCCCCCACCCTGTCACCACCCCCAGATGGGGAAACTGAGGCACAAGCTGGCAGCGCCGGACCAGAGCCTGGCTTGGGATTTCAAGGGCTCCCTCCATGGACTGAACTGAAGCCACAGCCATCCCACTGCCCATCTCCTACCTCTGCTTCTCGCTCTCCCTGAATGCCAAGAAGGAGGTGATGACTTTGTGCTGGGAAGGGAAGGGCAGTGGTTGAGGACCAGCAGTGCCTCACAGGTCCAGGGCAGGCAGGAGTGGTGCACAGGGTATACCCCCTTTCTTACCATCTTCTCAGCTGCAGTGTTACTGATGAAGCGGGACCCATGCCCAGGGCTGCCCATGCACTTCACCTTTACCCCTGTGACAGTGGGGGGGAAAGGGAGGCATTGAGCAGAAAGCTTGGGGTGGCACCAGTGTCCCAGTGCCTGGCAGAGCCAGGGACAGGGCAGTGAGCACACATTTACTCACACCATGGGCTCTTCTCGCCATAGAACACACTGAAGGTGTCAGACGGGCTGGCCAGGCCTGCGGTGAGCACAGATAGGGTGTCAGCAGGGCATAGGGATGCCATGACATGACCCCTCTGCTCTGCCCTGGCAGCATTTCCCTTCCAGGCTGGCATCATGTGGGTGACTGCCTGGGAGAAGGAGGCCTCATGGGGGTCCCCAGAAGCCATGCCAGGTGCTGGTGCCTGGGGGCTAGAGGGGTGTGTGCCAAGAGAAGTCACGTCCCCATGCCAGCCCTGCCACCACTCACCCTCATCCAAGGCGAAGCCCACATTGAGCGCTCTGAACTCGGGGCGCTGCACGAACATCTCCATGCCCTTGTGTCCACCTACCTCCTCATCTGTGGGGGAGAAACTGCCATGGAGGAAGGAACCAAGGTTTCCCTGAGCCCACCATCCCCTGGTGCTCCCTTCCATGCCAGCCTGGGTGTCACTAGTGCATCTGATCTCTTCAGATACGGAAACCCCTGCCATCTTTCTTGAGCTAAAAAGCTGGAAAGTGCCTGGCTGCCATGAGGAACTTGAGAGCATCACCCAGCTGCCAGCCTCTCCTGTCCCCATATGAGGGGACACTCTGGGGACTCACCAGGCACAAATGTGAGGTGGATGGTGCGGGCAAAACACTTTCCCTCTGCCTTCAGCCTCCGGATGGCCTCAAGATACCTGTGGGAAAAGGTGGTGCTTGAGCATCAAGGAAGAGAGCGGCTGGTGTGCTTTGAGCCACACCAGCAGTGGGTCAAGCAGTGGCATCCTCAGCCCCAGGGACCCTGAGGATGGTAGCATCCCATCCTGCATTACTCAGAGGCATCTCCACCACTGTGCCCAGTCCAGTAAGCACAGAGACTCCACTCACTGGACGGAAACACACTTCATGTCCTGGGCACCCCGGGCATAGATGTTGCCTTGTGAGTCCTTAACAGCCTCAAAAGGTGGGTAGGTCCAGTGCTCCTGCAGGGAACAGCAGCCATTATGGCAGAGGGGCTCAGCAGACATCAGCTTCCGTTCACCTGTCACAACCAGTCCTCCCCATCATGCCCATCCCACCCCTCCCCCTGCCCTGGCACCTCGAAGACAGGCACAACATCGGTGTGGGAGTTGAGGAGGATGGAGCGCAGGTGTGGGTTTGTGCCTTGCCAGGTCAGGATCAGCACCACGCGGCCTGGGCACACCTGTGGGGTGAGGACAGGATGTTACCAGGGTCCTGGCTTGGGATAGAGGAGCTGAGACCAGCAGGCTGGAGCTGAAAAGCATCAGTCTGGGAAAAGTTTTGTGATGGCACAGAGCAGGTCACCCCTTTCTGTGCTGGCAGAGAGCAGGCAGCAGAAGCAGGCATGCCTGCACCCCCTGGAGCCAGCTGGAGCCTGGGCATGGGTGCAGAGCCTTTCTCTGGTGTCCAGGAGTCCTCTGGAACAGCCACTGCCCAGCAGGAGGGATGTCTGCAGCCAACATAACCCTGCCAGGTCCCAGGCTAATCATAGCACAGGTGGCTGGAAAGGTCAGTGGGGAGCAGCCGGAATAGAGGCTTAAGGAAGGGCTCAGGTCAGCAGAGGATTACAGGCAGAGGGGATTCACTCCTGCCCAGCTCTGGCATGGCAGCAGGGTCACTGAGGACCTGGGGATGGATGGATGCCTGAATGGATGGATGGATGAGTGGATGGGTGGATGGATGAATGGACCAGAAGTTGCTCCTTGCCTCACTCACCTCCACTTTCTGGCAGGCCAAGCCTATGTCGGTGCCAACACGCTCCAGAAACTGAACAGCCACATCTGAGGAGAAGTAGGAATGCCTAGTTATGTTGGGCTCTCCCTCCCATGTCTCTGCAACTCCCCAGGCATCCCGAGGTTCACCAGGGTTCCCAGGAAAGAAGCAACCAGAGAGGGCAGGTGATGGAGGTCATGGACACCAGAGGTGGCCAGGAAGGGGGACAGGAGCAGCTTGTCACCATCCGTTTGGGGTGAGGACATAAGGAACAAGAAAAAAAAAAAAATTGAAGGGGCTAAGTTCGGAGAGGACAGTCCTCTGTAGGAGTTTCAGGAGCTCCCCACTAATAAAAAAGTATCAGTGTACTTTAGTGGGAAGATGGAAACTTTAATGAAAGGAGATCCACATGAGGTTACCACAAGCATTCATCCCAGAGCCATGGCAGGGTGGAAGCGGGGGGAAGGTATGGGGCCAAAGGTGCCAGCAGAAATAAGGCACAAAGTTGTTTGCTCCTTAACAATCTAAACAGCCCTGGCTGAGGACTCGGGCACCTGAGTCCAAAGACCAGAGCTGAAAAGCTGCCTTGCCAGATCTCCACATCAGCCTGTCCTGTCCCCTCCATCCTCACCATAGTCAGGTTTGGGGTGGACAGTGTCAATCCTCAGGTACTCCCGGAAAAGTGTAACCGAGGGGTCCTCTGTGGCCCCTGTGCTCTTCCCAGGCTTCCCGGGTGGTGCCATGTCAGGGTCTGGGGCTGCAAAGCTCTGGGGGAAGAGCAGCAAGACGGTTAATCACCCACCAGCCCCTCCAAAGTCCGCCAGCAAGCTCGGTCGTCACAGAAACTAGTGCTGGATGGGTCAAAGGTCTCCCTGGTGTGAGTCTTGGGATGCTTCCACCATGGGAGAAGTCTCCCTGACTTGGGTACCAGGGCAGGCTGGTGGGAACCTCCCCCACCATCATCCCCCCAAAGTGCATGTTCCTGCCCCAGATACAGTGCCAGCACAAGCTGTGATGCCCAAGCATGGGGTGAGGGATGGGATCCAGGGAAGGACTAGCTGGGGCATAAGAGGCTAGTGGGGAGGAAAGGGGGACAACAAGGTAGGGAAGAGGGCTATGCAGGGGAAGAAGGGTGTATGGGGCAGGGACATACAGCAGATAGCCAGTGGTTAAAGGTCTGGAGGGATACAGGGGAGTGCAGGCAGCGAAGGCAAGATGCTGGTGTAAGGGTGTGCAGGTAAGAAAAGCACCTGGTCCCCCTCCAACACCTCTATTTCCCTGCACGCCCAGCAGCTTACAGAGGACAGAGGGGCTGATAAGGGCCACAGAAGGGTGACAGGCTACAGGGTGTTTGAGGGGTACTGGACAGCTGGAGGAGCTGGAGGTTGTGGGATGCTTAGAGGCACATGGGAATGCAGCAGGAGGGGTGAAGGGGAGTAGGGGGTGCAGAGAGGCTATGAGAGGGGTGCAGGGGTACTGTGGTTAGGGGGGCGGAGGACACTATAGTTCGGAGTGCAGAGGGGTTCGGGGGTCTCCATGGGTCAGGGTGCAGCAGCTGTGTTATTGGGGTGCAAGGGTAGCACAGGAAAGAGAACAGAGGGGTGCTGGATACCGTCGTTAGGAGTGCAGGGAGGTGCAGGGAGATTGCAGCGCCAGGGGGCACGGGGGACAGTGCAGAGTACCGTGGTTATGTGTGCAAGTGGGTGCAGAGCACGGTGGTAAAGGGGTGCAAGAGGCTAGAGGAGGGGTGCAAGAAGGTACGGGGGTCAGAGGGTACCGTGGTTAAGGATCAAGAGAGTACGGGGGAGGGAGTGCAGAGTACCGTGGAAAGGGGATTTAGGAGGCTGGAGGAGGGGGGCAAGGGGGTACGGGAGGCGCGGGGTACCGTGGGTAA
>VWZO01017862.1:1235252-1255252 GCA_013396975.1 Bucco capensis
GCGGCCGGGGGGGCGAGCGGAGAGAGGTTCCCCCTTGCACAGGGTGGGGGCTTCCTTCTTTCCCCCACTGTTACCCCCTCGTCACCTCCCTTTGCCATCCAAAGGCGCCCCAAAGGACGGGCGGTGCCCAGCATCGTGGCTGTTCTGACGCCAGCCGTGGCACGGGGCTGGGACAGGTGGCCTGTGCCCATCACCGTGGCCTTTGGTGTCCCCGCCAGCCTGGCTCACCTGGGCGAGAGCCCGCGGACCTCCCCTCCATCGCCTGTAGGAGTGGAGGGACACCCATGTCCCTGCCGCCTCCCCCCTGNTGCTTTGTTTCAAAGCCGCTTGGCATCGGCTGGTTTGCCGGGAGCCAGCGGTGCTGCAGCCACCCACCCGTGCCCAGACACATGGCAATTGTCCTCCTACCAGCCCCACACTGGCACCATGGGGCCCTGACCGCCCCTGGCCACCAGGCACAGCATCCTTAGGAGGATTTGTGGGGTGCTCTGGATGGGGAGGACAGGGTGCAACAGCCTCATGCTTTGGGCATCATGCCATGGTTCCCATCGGGCTGGTGGTCCCCACTGGAGAGGTTGCCTCAGTTTCCCCCGAGGATTTGTGTACAGGGCAAGAGGAAGGGAGGAGGAGAAGGAAGAAGGCTCACACAGCCTGCAAGACCACCAGTCCACCAGCCCTGTGTGCTACCACCCCAGCAAGCACCTGCAAACTGAACCCTATCTCACAGCTATGCGCCCCACATTTTTTTCCTTCCCTCTGCTATTCATACAGCTCCCAGCTTTGTGAAGGTGTGTAGTGCCAACTCTGGGGAAGGGCTGTCTGTGGGCCTGGTTGAGGGCAGCTGCCTGCAGGCTTGGGCAGAGACATGGCAGCAGGCCCCTTTGTGGAGCTACCAGAAGGGGCACAGGGTGCTGACGGGGTACCATTAAGCTGTGCAAGCCTCTCCCACCGGAGAAGGGCACAGTTCTGCCCCTGCCTCAGTTTCCCCAATTCCCAGCCGTAGGTGTTTTTTAGGTAGCAGATCTAGAGGGGGAGTTATTTGGACCTCCTCCCTTTCTGGAGACCACTGTGTCCCGCAGGCTTAGCTCACCCTCCCGCCATGGCATCGCCGGATGGAGCCAGCGGTGTGGGCAGCAGCCCTGAGGAGACTGAGCTTAGCATCACCCTGACCCTCCGCATGCTCATGCACGGCAAGGTAATGGCGGGGGAGGGGGGAAGGGGGGGGGCTCAGTGATGCTCGGGGATTCAGCAACGCCTGGGGGAGGAGGACATGCTAGAGCACCAGCGCCTCGATGTGCCCTGTTTATCATAGAATCATAGAATGGTTTGGGTTGGAAGGGACCTTATCTCCCCTGCTTCCAGTCCTCCTGGGAACAGCATTCCCAGAAGGATTTCTTTCCCATCCTAAGCCAAAAGGGGGCTTGTTCCCATGCCCCAGTGTCACCAGCAAGCCACCCAGTGTCCCTGTGGCCACAGGGCAGGGCCTGCCCATTGACCATCTGCTGGGCTATGGGCAGAGGAGGGATGTGGCAGGCAGGGAGGTGCCTGCTGACAGGACCACCCTCATCTCTGCCTTTTCAGGAGATCGGCAGCATCATCGGCAAGGTAAGATTTCGGGTCCAGGGCACTGCCAGCCTGGGGCTNCGGCGGGATCTTTTGTCCCCGGCAGATCCCCGCTGCCGTTCATCTCTGGGAGTCGGGGGACCCAGGCAGGCCACGGGCAGTGGGCTTACAGGGGGGTACATCCCCCCCACCCCCCTATCAGGATTCAGGCTTCCTTCCATCGGGAATGGAACTATTCCCTTTTCCCCTGTCTCCAGCCCCCAGTAATGGCGAGGGGTGAAGACAGTGCAACCAAACCACCCCGGGGGTCCACTTAGGGGATGCAGAGATGACCAACCTGCTCCCCCCCTTCTACCCTGATGCAGGAGATGTGCCATAGCAGTGGCAAGTCCTGCCAGCACCTAAAATAACCATGCCCCCCCCCNTCCCTCTGCTATTCATACAGCTCCCAGCTTTGTGAAGGTGTGTAGTGCCAACTCTGGGGAAGGGCTGTCTGTGGGCCTGGTTGAGGGCAGCTGCCTGCAGGCTTGGGCAGAGACATGGCAGCAGGCCCCTTTGTGGAGCTACCAGAAGGGGCACAGGGTGCTGACGGGGTACCATTAAGCTGTGCAAGCCTCTCCCACCGGAGAAGGGCACAGTTCTGCCCCTGCCTCAGTTTCCCCAATTCCCAGCCGTAGGTGTTTTTTAGGTAGCAGATCTAGAGGGGGAGTTATTTGGACCTCCTCCCTTTCTGGAGACCACTGTGTCCCGCAGGCTTAGCTCACCCTCCCGCCATGGCATCGCCGGATGGAGCCAGCGGTGTGGGCAGCAGCCCTGAGGAGACTGAGCTTAGCATCACCCTGACCCTCCGCATGCTCATGCACGGCAAGGTAATGGCGGGGGAGGGGGGAAGGGGGGGGGCTCAGTGATGCTCGGGGATTCAGCAACGCCTGGGGGAGGAGGACATGCTAGAGCACCAGCGCCTCGATGTGCCCTGTTTATCATAGAATCATAGAATGGTTTGGGTTGGAAGGGACCTTATCTCCCCTGCTTCCAGTCCTCCTGGGAACAGCATTCCCAGAAGGATTTCTTTCCCATCCTAAGCCAAAAAGGGGCTTGTTCCCATGCCCCAGTGTCACCAGCAAGCCACCCAGTGTCCCTGTGGCCACAGGGCAGGGCCTGCCCATTGACCATCTGCTGGGCTATGGGCAGAGGAGGGATGTGGCAGGCAGGGAGGTGCCTGCTGACAGGACCACCCTCATCTCTGCCTTTTCAGGAGATCGGCAGCATCATCGGCAAGGTAAGATTTCGGGTCCAGGGCACTGCCAGCCTGGGGCTTTCCTGGACCTGACTACCTACCCTGTTCCTCTCCCTGCAGAAAGGAGAGACAGTTAAGAGGATACGAGAACAGGTAAGGACGTGCTGGGGGCCTACCAGATCCTGCTGTCTGTCCTGCCTGCACCTGATGACTCCCATGTGCCAGGCAAGCCCTGGTCACCCCCGTTCCCAGGTGGACCCAGGGGAAAACACGGTTGCACACTGGTTTGGGCTGCCTGGGGCAGGTGGGAGGGGGAAAGCCCAGCAGGTCAGCAGGCATCAAGGTTACCCCTGGTGAGCCTTCCCATGGTGCGGGGGACATGGAGCACAGGGCCTGTAACATCTCTGTTGAGGTGTGACTCTGTCCCCAGAGCAGTGCACGCATCACCATCTCAGAGGGGTGCTGCCCTGAGCGCATCACCACCATCACTGGCTCCACTGATGCCGTTTTCCGCGCCGTCTCCATGATTGCCTTCAAGCTGGAGGAGGTAGGCAGCCCTCCCACACCCCTGATGGGTACCCCCTGAGCTGGAAGCACTCGCCACATGCTGTTGGGCTCTTGGGGGTCCAACTCCACATCTCCTCCCCCACCTCACAGGACCTGGGAGCAGGGAGCGAAGGGGCAGCAGCAGGCAGAGCACCAGTGACACTGCGCCTTGTCATCCCAGCCAGCCAGTGTGGCTCACTCATCGGCAAGGCAGGAACTAAGATCCGGGAGATCCGGGAGGTGAGGCTGAGGGTGCCCAGAGCACAGGCTCCCCTGTTCCTCAGAGCGGGTGTGGAGACCTAGGTGCAGGGGCTGCCACAGTTCCACAGGAGCTATGGGAGGTGATGCAGGGGATGCAGGAGTGGAGCTTCACTCTCTGGGTCCTGCAAAGGTCCCTGGGGCCCAGGAGGGAACAGGGGAGACGAGAGATGCTAAGCATCAGTGGGGAGTGGCTGAGGGTCCCCAGCATCAACATTTACCCTCCTCTAGAGCACAGGAGCACAGGTGCAGGTGGCTGGTGACTTGCTGCCCAACTCCACCGAACGGGCCGTGACTGTCTCTGGGGTGCCAGACACCATCATCCAGTGCGTGAGGCAGATCTGCGCCGTCATCTTGGAGGTACCTGTCGAGCCCTGTGTCCAGCCCAGGGCTTCCTGTATCCACCTGGACCCAGGCACTGGAGTGTCCCTGCATGGAAGTCCATGAGAGCATCCTGCTTCGGTGGTGCTGGGGATTGTGAACAGCTTGCTGGGGACACAGTGGGGTAGGGGGTGTCCGGGGGGACCCATGGGGCTGTGGGCATGTAGCCTCATCTCTCATCCCCTCCACCTACTTCCCTCCCTCTCCAGTCGCCTCCGAAGGGGGCCACCATCCCCTACCACCCTGGCCTCTCCCTGGGCACCATCCTGCTCTCTGCCAACCAGGTAAGGGGCTGCAGCACCCCCAAGGGCACAGGGTGGCTGGAGGGGTTCAGCCTCTGCTGATGAGCTCGGGGTGCCCTCCTTACCCTGGGGGGGTGCCTGAGGCAGGGATCCCTGCCTGGCGCCCCTCCAATGCCCCTTCTTTCCCTTTCCAGGGCTTCTCCATGCAGGGCCAGTACAGTGGAGTCTGTCCTGCTGAGGTGAGTCTGTCCCTGTGGCAGCCCACACCTGCTTCCATGGGCATCAGGTCTGTGCCTGCCAGGACGGGTGCTGCTGGGGATGCCTGTTCTGGGGGGTGCTGAGTGTTAGCATCCAGCCCCAGGAGAGGACAGGAGACCATCTTCCATCACCCCTAACTCCTCTTTCCTCCTTCTCCTGCTGTCTGGGCAGATGACGAAGCTGCAGCAGCTGTCAGGGCACACGTTCCCCTTTGCCTCCCTGGGCCACACACCCTCCATGGTGCCAGGTGAGCATCTCCTGCACCCTCCTCCAAGGCTGGGAGTGTGGTATGCCCCTCCTGACTCACATAGCCACCTGGCCCTGATGAAAGGGTCCCTGTCCCCTGCACTCCCGCCAGTTCCAGCCCCCCACAACATGGCTACCTACCTTCCAGAATGACCCTGCCCTTGATTTCCTGTGGTCCCTCCACCCACCAGAGCCCCCCAACCACCAATGGGGGAACACTTGCACCAAATTACAACTGGTGCCTGTGTCCTGCCCTTCCTGCCTCTCCCCAGGGATTCTTCAGGTTTGTTGCCAGGGCCTCTGACTCCCAGCACTGGGCTTGGGTGGGAACATGGACCTACTGAAGACCCACACCCTGCCCCGCTAACATCCCTGTCTCTCCCTCCAGGCCTGGATGCCAGCTCCCAGAACAGCTCCCAGGAGTTCCTGGTGCCCAATGATGTACGTGTGGGTTCAGGGGATGGCAAGGGGGGACCACAGCTTACCCCCACCCATGTATCCCACCCCACAGCCACTTTGCAGGGGCCAGCACCCATCACCCCACACAGGGGAGGCTCTGCCTCAGCTGCCAGAGCTCAGGAGCAGGAGGGCTTTCTGAGGCAGAAGCAGATGGAAGAAAAGGGAAATTGAGGCATGGGAGGAGGAAAGGGCTTGGCCAACACCAAGGAGTAGCCTTAGGATGTGGCAGCCCAGTGATGCCAGCCAGGGGGGGCTTGAGTGAGACCAAAAAACAGGGTCTGCCCAAGGATAGCAGCACTCTGCCAGTGCCTGCCATAGCTTCCCCAGTCCTCCCAGGTGTAGAGGGTGCCTGGGTGAGCCCCTGGGAGCTCCCTGCTCAGCTTGTCTCCTTCAGCTGCTCCCAGCTCACCCCAGTCCCTTCCCCTTTCAGCTCATTGGCTGCATCATTGGCCGACACGGCAGCAAGATCAGCGAGATCCGGCAGATGTCAGGTGCCCACATCAAGATTGGAAACCAGACTGAAGGCTCTAGTGAGCGGCACGTGACCATCACAGGGTCCCCTGTCAGCATCACCCTGGCTCAGTACCTCATCACAGCCTGGTAGGTGCCAACCTGGGGAACACACATGATGGCTGCTAGCAAGGAGTGGCTCACCCTCAGCACCCCAGTGCAGCTTTGGGGGGAGATCCCCACCCCAGCATCCTCAGGATGAGCTGGGTGGTGCTTTGAGGTCCTGAGATGGTGGGTGCAGGACCTGAGATCCCACAGGGTTTAAGCCTTAGCTTTTTAGCCCTCTGTAGCAGGATGCCCAGGGTGTGCCATGGAGAGCTGTGCCAGAAGGGATGTGGCATGTGGTCCCTGCACCCTAAGATGGCAGGTTGGTGTGAGGGACCTGCTCTGTCACCGTGGTGCTCACCACCCCATCATTCTCGCTCTCTTCCCCAGCTTAGAGACAGCCAAATCTACCTCCCAGGCACCACCGGGCCCTGGCTCCATGGACCTCGGTGTGGGCTTCTCTCAGCCCCTCACCCCGGGCTCCAGCACAGGGCTACCTGCTGTTGCACCAGCTCCCCCAGCCCTGCTGGGCACCCCCTACGCCATCTCCCTCTCCAACTTCATCGGCCTGAAACCAATGCCCTTCCTGGCACTGTCCCCATCCTCCATGGCGGGTCCCAACGGCGGCACCACCACCTACACGACCAAGATCTCAGCAGCCAACGGCACCAAGAAAGCTGACCGGCAGAAGTTCTCACCCTACTGACCCCACAGAGGGTGGGTGAGGGAGTCCAGGGTGTGACCCATGCCAGGGACACCTCCCCACTGCCCACCCTGTCCCCAGCCCCTGCCAGGCACTCCATGTTCAGGGTGGATCCCCTTGCCTCCCATCCCAGGGAAGGGTCTTTCTGGCAGCGATGCCTGCTGAAGGAAAGGGCTGCTCTGCTACCTGCTGCTCATCCCGGCAGCATTGTGCCCCCCTCCCCAGTTTTCCTGCACAGGGACCATGTGCCCTGGTACTGCGGAGGGCCAGAGGAGAGGGGAGCTGTTTCTGCTGGCCCAGGGTCCCTTCTCCCATTGCCCTGTGCTGGAGTGGGACCCCTGCTTCCTGCCCCTGCCCACTCTGCCATCCCACCCTGCTCACCCTCCGGCTGGCACCCAGAAGCTGGGTCCTGCTGGAGGAGGGCCTGCATGGCCTCCCAGGGGAACCCCCTTCACCTGGCTCTGGTGGGGGGTCCTCCCCAGGCCACCTCAGGAGAACTGCCTCCCAGCAACCCCATCCATGAGCCGGTCCCTTCTGGCTTGGAAATGCTGTATATATAAGTCTATATTTTTTCCTCCTTTTTAACTTATCAATGGTTTAATAAAAAGATAAAATTTACAAGAAAACAAAATAATATCCCACACTGGGGGGCAGCCCCAGCTCCTGGGGACACTGGGTGGTGGCTGGAGGGGCATCCCTGTGGCCAGGGGGTGGTGGCCCTGAGCCTCAGTTTCTCTTGGGGTCTTCCTGGAGCTCCCTCCCTGCCATGGTGGAGTTCGAGAGGCCACGGGGCAGTTCTCTCCCAGCCCTGCAGTTGTTACTGGGGCAGGGGCATCTCTATGCCTGGGATGTCTGTGGATGGGCTGGGGGTGATGCACCTCTCCAGCACCCCCCAACTGGGTCCAGCCCCCTTTCTTGCACTGGAGACCCCATGGGAGGGTCCTCAAGCCCTGCAGAAGCAATGAGACTGAAGGGAGGCAGCAGCTCCCAGTCCCCTCTGGCTGCTGCTGCCTGGGGGCACCCTGCATGGCCACAAGCCCCGCACCCTGTGCCCCTGTGCCCACCTTAGTGCATCCCTGGCTGGCAGCCCAGTTTGACTGGCACGTGACACCACTGGCTGGGCTTCAGCTGAGTAGCTGTATCCATAAAAAGCCCAGCATAGACCCCTGGCCAGCCAGCATCCAACCTCAGAGGGGCAGTCCCTGCCTGCTGTGGGGGACAGGGGCTGGACAGGCATGGCCAGGGGTATCACATGCTGCTACATCAGCAGGAGAAAGATAGGCACAGCCAGAGCTAACCCTGTGGGTGCTATTCCCCTGATAAGTACCATGAGTGACAGGAGGTCCTCCACCTAGATGGTAGTTTTAGTTTTGGGTTAAACAGCCAAGGATGGAAGGCCCCACACTGGCCATCCAGGCTCACCAGTGTTACTGCTGTTAGTGATGTTAGCTGGCCCATTGCTCTTGGATATAGGGTGCAAGGGAGATCTGCTCTTCCCTGCTGGCTATGAGTGGTCCTAGTGGGGTGACAAAGATGGAGATGCCCCCTCCTTTGCCCGTATATAGGAGCCCCTTGGCAACCTGTGTCCCAAGGAGAGCCCATCCATGCAACTGGGCTGTGCTGATGGAGCCAGAGACAGTCCCAGCCTGTGGAAAAGAGATCAGGCTTCCCCAGATCTACTGCCTTCCCCCAGGAAAAGAAACCATCTTCCACCACAAGCTCAGAGAAGAGACCAAACCTGAACAAGGACCAAATCCAAGAGGCTGGGTCAAAGCAGATCCAACGAGTCCCTGGCAAGTCCCCTGCCCAGCACACTGGGACAGGGCCTCCTGCTTCTCAGCTGCTCTCTTCAGGAACTTGACCTGGGATGGGGAAGTCCGTCTTGGTCTGGTCCAGCCTGTTCCTGTTCCTGGGGCTGGGGCTAATGCAGCTGGCATGGGTTTCCAGTGTGCAGGTTGCTCTCTGAAGGAACTGTAAGAAGTTTTCCTGGACAGAAGCCTCCGACACAGAAAGGCAGATCTCCTGGCCCAGTGGCCTGTTGAGACAGCTGCGCCGGAGCCGGGCCAGCTCCTCCCGGATCTGGCGGTTCAGCAGACCATAGAAGAAGGGATTGATGGCATAGGAGGAGTAGGCAATCCAGGTGACCACCATCTCCCCGTGCCCGCTGCCCACTGTGCCAGTGGTGACAGAAGAGTGCAAGTGGAAAGCGAAGAAGGGCAGCCAGCAGCACAAGAACTGTCCCACAATGAGGACCAAGGTGAGAATGGCCTTGTTGCTTCCCAAAAGGCGCTCTGTTATCAGTCTGGGCAATGGCAGGTTCCTGGTGGCAATGACAGTCACTTGGCTGGCAATGGAGTTGGATTGGTGTCTCGGTGCAGCTGCCTGTGTTGGTGCAGGTACATGCTGCAGGGATGCCATTCGTGCCACGCGGTAGACCCTGCAGTAGACAGCAAAGATGATGGTGGTGGGCAGAATAAAGCAGACAATGCTGAAGATGATCATAAAAACCTTCTTGTGGGCCCCAGGGCTCCAGTAGACAGTGCAGTGGCTGGCACTTGTGGCCCCGTTGCCTTGAGGCCAGCCCACCAGCGCCAAGACAGTGATGAGAAAAGACTTGACCCAAATGAAGATGACTCCAGCCACTGCCAGCCTAATGGTCATCTTGACCTCATACCTCATGGGGTGGACAATGTAGTAGTACCGCTCCACGCTGATGATGGAGATGGTGAGGATGGTGGCACTAATGAAGCAGATATTCAGGAATATCAAGGCCTGGCACTCGGCAATGCTGTAGACCACCCTGTTGAAGCAGGAGGAGCTGGAAATTATCCCCAGGGGCATGAGGAAAATGGCAGAGAGGAGGTCGACCACGCAGAGGTGGCAGACAAAGATGAACTTCCTGAAAAGGGGGGTTTTGAGAATGACAAGCATCACCACGGTATTGGCCACCAGGGCAATGAGGGTGAGTAGTACCATGCAGAAGAGGCCAACCACCTCCAGGGTGAGGGATTGCTCAGGGAGGGAGAGTGGCTCTAGGCTGTCTGTGGTGTTCAGCCCCGTTCGCCTCGCCATTCTTCCCATAGGGCTAAGCCAGCAGCTCCTGTGCCTGGGCAGCAAGGGCTCTTCTCCTGCGTCCCTTAGAGGGAAATCCCACCACAGCCATGGCTGCTGTCTTCTCCTTGCCTGTTGGGGCGGGGAGTGGGGCATGAAGGAGAAGAATCAAAATGAGGAAGAGCTAGAGAGAAACCCAGAAACAAGCTGAACACCTCTGAGATGCTGGAGGTGAGAGAGAGATGCCCAGCAAAGTCACAGCACCCTGCCTACCCCAGAGCTGGCTTCTGGGCTGTCCTCAGCCTGGCTAGGGAATACACTACCAGGACCTGCGGACACCCATGCCAGGCTGAATCCCCACCCCCCTGCCAACCACACCAGCATGCCCCGAGAATGACCAGCACAAACCCAGCTGCTCCATGCCTTCTCCTCGCTCCAGTTGGAGGAGACCCTGGGATGGAGGTGGGGGACCCAACGCACCTCTGCTCCTGGGGAGGTGGGTGACGCTCCCCTCCTCGTCGGGGGTCTCTCTCACCAGCATCACTCCTGCAGCAGCAGGAGGGCCCTGTGCAAGGCCACGCTGCCCCTTGTCACCCACTCGTCATCCTGTTTGCCTGCAGCCTGCCAGCTGCGGATGGCACCAGCTGTCACTCCCGGGCGCTGCCTGCACTCGTGGCAGTCCCACAGGGACAGCTGCTGGGTCCTAGCAGCCGGCGGGGGCTTGGGAAGGGGGGACCAGGGTCCTCGAGCCCTGTGCCCTCCCCCAGCATGACCACCTACTGCACCAGGCATGATCCTTCCACAGGGACACCTCAGCCTCTTCCCAAGGCTTGGAAGACAGACCTACAGGCAGGTCTGCAGCATCTCCTCCCCACAATCCATGGGGTAATGCAATCAGAAGTTGCCCTTCCCCAGCACCCTGGAGACCTAGACGTGCCCAGGGGCACATGTGAGCAGGGAGAGGGGCTTGGCATGGGCACTAGCTTGGAGCAGGGCAGCAGGCATGGAAACAAGTATGGCACCAGAAGGAGGACAGGCACTCACCTTCCAGATGGAAGGATGGGTGGATGGATGGATGGATGGATGAACTCCTCCATACCCAGGCAGAGCAGCAAATCTGGATTGTCCTCTGTAGCTCTGACACTGTGGTAATGGGCATGAGCCACATGCCTTGCTGAGATGACAAGGGCACCTGTCTCACAAAGCCACTAACCTTCATCTCAAGGTTGTGCCCAGTCTCTGCCATATAATTTTGGATCAGCTGCCAGGGAGGGAGGCAGGAGAGCGATGTCACCACAGGCAGTACCAAACAGCCACGACAGGCTGCAGCCCCTTCAGAGCCATCTGCTGCCATATCTGCAGGGACCCAGCACCCCCTTTCCCTGCTCTACATTCACCTCACCAGGCAGGAAAGCACTGGCACTGGTCCGTACAAGGCATAGAGTTTTTATTCATTGTCAAAGCAAGCTCTGCCCCCACAGCAGCCAAGCCCTGCGTGAGGTGACTGGAGACTCCAGACCGTTGTGCTCTGGGCTGGTGGGCATCACTTGGTGGTGCTGGGACAGGGCTGCGGGGTGCCCAGGCACCCTCAGAAATGGAGCTGGACAAGGTAACGGATCCGGCACTGGCTTTCCTGGTAGATGAGGTACTCGCTCTGGCTGAAGGAGGAATCCTTGTAGGCAGGCATGGGGATGGGCTTGCCCTGGCACACCAGCACCTTCTTGCCATTGAGCAGCACCTCTTCATCGTGTGCAGGGTCTGTGCAAGAAGACACCCCCAGCTCTACATCAAGCCCCAGATCTGGCCTCTCCCTCCCACTCAGTGCCCATCTGAGCTCCATAGACCCCACACTCCCTCCTGCCCCAGACTCACCTGGCTCTGTCTGGCCACAGGCCAGGACACTGTCATAGCCAGCAGGTGGCTGACACAACGTGGGGTCATCACAGGTGATACGGTAGGACTTGCCCAGGGCCACCTCTGACAGGAACATGATGCCAACTTTCTGGGATGTGCAGCGCACTGCCATGGGAGAAGGGGATGAGAATGATGGCACCAGCTATGGCCTTCCCAGCTGGTTATGCCCATGCCACCCTGGCACACAGGGACTGGCTGCCATGGCAGAGAAGGGGCTTGGCATGCCCACAGCCGCCTGGCAAGGCTGTGAAGGCAGCTGGGCTCAAACAGACCCTGCAGGCATCCCAAGCAGCCCTGGCTGTCCCAGGACACTCACCGTAGCAGGCTGACTTGCTGTTCTCAGAGGCGAAGTAGATGCCCTTGCCCACGCGCCCACCCGAGTGGGGCATGATCCGCAGCCCGCTCTTCAGGATGGCTGCAACCACTGCCACGTTGGTTCCGTGCCAAAGCAGGCGCCGGTGCTCCAGAAGGTCGTGGGCTTTGAAGCGCTCGTCCTGGAGAGATGCAGAGCTAAGAGCTGTCCATAGAGGGACACGTAGGTGCCCAAGCATTGGAGACTGCCACCCAAGCCCTCCAGCCCAGCACCTGTGCCAGACTGAAGGGGCAGGGCAATGGGTGCCTGTTTACCCTGGCCAGCTAGGCTGAAGCCTGCACCCAGTGGAGAAGCCCAGAGCCCTAATGTAGTCCTTGGGTGAACCCAGGGCTTCCCCACTGAGGGGGAGGGATGATCATCTCCTTCTTCTCACCTCACCATCTCGTGCCACCTGCCAGATGTTGAGGATGCAGGAGTTGTGCCCAGTCTGTGCCACATAATTTTGGATCAGCTGCCAGGGAGTGAGGCAGGAAAGCAGTGTCACTGCAGGCAGCAATCCCAAGCAATGCCCACAGTCCCCCTGGAACAGTGGGGACCTTTGGGGTGCCTGCAGGCCTGGCACAATTGCTCTCCATTATGGGTCACCACGGCACAAGTGGCACCTGGTATTCCCGGGAAGCTGGGTCTAGCAGGGAGAGCTGGCAGCAGAGCAGGGCATAATCCTGATCCAGTGGATGGGTGACTTCTTCCTCTACCTCCTCCTTCACCTTCTGTGCCTGCAGGCTCTGTGCCACTTCAATGTCAGCCAGCACCTGTCAGACACAGACCGAGGACATCCTCACCACTGGTGCTGGGCACTGTGCCAGGGGCACTAGGGCAAGCCCAGCCTCCTGCCAGCACCCTGCTGCCCTGCTCCTCCACAGGCAGGAGCCCTTCTTGGGGAGGATTGTCACCCACTGGGTGCCCTGGTGTCTCACCAACAGCATGTCCTTCTTGGCACGCAGCAGGTCGGGGGAGTTGATGGCAGGTGGCCGTGCCCGCCCAAAGTTATGGGGGATGATGGTATAGAAGCGGGAGGAGAGGTCTTGCAGACGGGTGGCCTGGGGGGGCTGCTCCTGCAGTGCCTCCTCCAGCTTCTCCAGTGCCTCAAAGCCCCTCACAATCTGCTGCTTGCTCAGTTTCCCCAGCGGCATCTTCTTCACATCTGGCCAGGGGGACAGGGGTGGGTACAGGTGAACCTATCCACCCTGCATACCCCACAGCTACTTCCAGTAACCTCCAGCATGCACCATGGGCACACACAGGCACCCTACATGGGGGGTTTCACAGCCCGACCAGGTGCCAGGCTGTCAGTGGGGATGCACTAAAATCCTCCAGCACCTCTGTTCCATTCTCCTGCCCACCTGTACCCCTTGGTCGCAGCCCACAGACCCACCCCATGTCACCCATCAGCTCCTACCGATATTCATAGTCTGCATGGCATCACGGAACATGTCGCTGCTGAAAATGAGGGACACCAGGTCCTGTGTGGCTTTGTCCAAGGTGCAGGGCAGCACCCTCTGCTTGCAGACCTTGCCTCCATCCGTGCCATCCACCTGCAGACCCTATACATCACTGTGCTGCCTGCAAGCCCACAGGAGGCTGCAGGGGCATGGCACCAGTGGGAAGAACTTGGGCCCAGGCAGCAGAGCAACAGGCAGGTACCCTCTCCACTTTCCATGATCAACACTAACCAGATACCCGTGGTTCTCACTTGGGATGCCCTCCTGTTCCACCTCAACCCATTAGTCCCAAATCTCTGCCCACAAGCTGTTCAAGATCACACCCAGATCCCTCCTGAAACCCCATACCATCCTGCTGACCCACTTGGATACCCTGGTTCCCAGTGGACCAGGGGTGGCATGTGAGGACTACCCCATCATGGTGACACTCACCCTGAGGGCAACCTCCATCTCTTGCCCAGCCCCTGGCTGCACCTCAATGAGGGTATACTTCCCTGGCTGGGCAACAAAATTCTCCCTTGCCATCCAGCTGTTCTTGGTCTTCTCTCGAAATTTCTTCTCAAACTCCTTCTTGGCGGCCTCCAGGGAGGCAGACGGCATAAGCTTGGACTGGCCCACCTCCCCCTGGCAGTAGAAAGCAGTGATCAGGACTATTCCTGCATCCTGCTACACCAGGCCCATGCTGGGGGGAGCAGCCTGGGTGCAGGGGGGCTGTGATGGCAGGGCTGCAGCACAAGGAGCAGGAATGTGCCAAGCCACTAGCACCAGGTCCGAGGGTCCCTCAAGTTCGAGGACACACCCCAAGACTCCTTGCTGGGTTGTCACATTCACTCTCTCCATATTGATAAGTGCCATGTCCCCCAGCCAGGCTGATGCCTTTGTGTGGGGACAAATCCTCAAAGCCTCCCCAACAAGGGGCTATAGGAGGGCCACTTGGTTGCTCATTCTGGAACTGGTAACAAGGGATGAGGACCACCAGGTTCATCCCTGACCCTTGGGGGTCCCAAGGCAGGGTGGAGACAGCTGTAGGGGGGGATGAGTGGTGCTGGGGTGGACTCACCACGCGACCCCAACGGCTCCAGACGCTGTAGGCACCATTGTGCTCAAGGAGCTGGATGATGTAGAACTTGTTGTTATTGTCACTGATGTTGGTCTGATTCAGGGTGCAGTCATAGTCCTCATAGACCTACAGGAAGCAGCATGGCTTAAGTTGGCTTCTAGGCAGCATTTCGTGATGGGGGGAGATGCAGAACGGACCCAGTGGGGCACACGGGGGTCTGCAAGGAAAATTGGGGCTACTACTATGTCAGCAGGACAAGGACTGCCCTGGAAGTCCCCCATCCCTCCTGCCCATATTCCCCATCCCAGCCTTGCTGGGTACCCCAGGCTCACTCTCACCTGAGCACCTGGTGCCGTGCTCAAGGGGCACAGCCTATCAATGGTGATGGGGGGCTTCTCCTTGGGGGCAGTTTTCAAGGCTGCCAAAGTGGAGCTCCAGGCATCCTCCTCCTCTCCCTGCTTCACTTTCTTGCCCCTGCCGTCCGGCTGCTTCAGCAGGGACGCGTGTCGTTTGGAGGCCATGTCTGAGCCACCCCCACCGGCCCAGTGCAGCCTTAACTCCCCAGCAAAATCCTTGGGGAGACCAGAGCAGAGCACGGGTGAGAGCTGTCAGGCTGTCTTTCCAGGAGAGTCCAGCTGGGCTGTGCCTTGGCCGGGTTGGAAGAAGGGGTTGGACCTCAGCACCCTTCTGCTTGGGTTGGGGGACAGAGCCCCTCAGCACCTTCCAGCCTGTGGGGGAGCCCAAAGGGCAGACAGAGCCCAGTGACACTACACGGAAGGGAGCTGCGGGGTGGGGGAGGCAAGGCTGAGTCATGAGAGCTGGAAGAGGACCAAATTCCACTTGAGGGTTGGAGGGAGCCCGAGCAACACTGCCTGGCCCCCACTTCCTCCCACCAGGGACCCTCAACCTGCAGGAGTGTGTCTTCAAGGTGCCGCCAGCCCTGTGCCCCAAGGGCATGCAGGAGAGGAAAGCATGCAATGTGCCCCTACTCCCCCGGAATATGCAGTGCCCCAACTCCCCTCAGTCCTTTCCAAGCCCAGTGACAGGGTGCTTTGATTTGGGGGCAGGGCTGGCTCAGGTAGTTCTTCATCTCCCATTCCACACGCTTCTTCCTCGCTCCTAGCCGATCAACGGGGTGTTGTGGGCAGGAGAACGGGGAGCAGCCGTGTCCTACCTGCTCCCGCCGCTCGGGGCCGGCGAGCCCAGCGCCAGGCACCGCTGGTCCCCGACGAAAAGCCTCCGGGAGCCTTCGTGCAGGGCAAGGCAGGAAGCTCGCACGGAAAGGAAGCTTTTTCTCTTAGCCAGAGCAGGCAGTGGCCAGGGATGATAGTATTAATAGCTGTCACGCCCCTGGGCAGCACTTGCACCCTGAGGCAGGCTGCCTGCCTGCCTGCCTAACATGCCCTTCTGCCTGCCCAGAGGTCCCTGGACCAAGAATGACCCTGCCACCGGCCACCTTTGCGACCAGCCCTCATCTGCCATGCTCTGGGACAGAGAAAAAAATCTTGAAACGGTTAAAGCTTGGGTCATTTTGCACTTTTAATCTCTTTCCTTGGGTTCCTGCCAAACAGGCAGGGTTGAGGATTAGGCAGTGAGGAGGAGCTTTGGATGCTCCTTCCCTCTTTCACCGGTCAGAAGAGCATGGATACTGGCTCTTCCGGGGCTGAGGTTTCTTTTTTCTAGTTAGCCGGTGGAAAAAGGAGGGACCCAAGGCTGCAGAGTGTCCTAGGGCTGGGACTGCTGCTTCATCTCCCAAGCAGAGTCCTCTCAGGGGACCGAGTGCCACCTTAACCATGTCCTCCTCAGCTGTAATCTCAGCCGTTGAAGGCTGAACCTCGGCATCCGCCTTTCTCGTCCGAGGATGAGGACTGTCTGAGTCGCCAGGGAGGAGACCTGGGGGCTAGAGTCGTTCCTTGCATCTTGAAGGACTGTGGGGACAGAGCAGCACTGTCCTGGAGGACACTGTTTTTCTCCTCCTGCAGAAGCAGCCCCACTCTGCTGCAGGGAGAGGTGCTCTTCAGAGCCGGCAAGGAGGAGGCAGGCAGACCTCAGGCGGTGACACCTGTGGGTGCTCTTGGGGCTCCTTGGCACTAAAGAGGCTAAGCTGGGGGTTAGGGCAGGTACCTCATGGAAATGATGGCCAGCATGGCTTGCTGGCGCACTGTGGTGCCCAGGTAGTTGGTGGATTCCTCTTGCAGCATGCTCTGGATAGCACAGCAAGGTGGAACAAGTTGGGAAGGGGGAGTCTCCTTCAGCAAGAGCCTGCAGGACTGGCAGAGCCTGGGTGCCCTGGCCCTAACACCCTCACCCCACCCAGCCCCCAGTTGTCCCAAGTCCTGTGGCAGGAAGGGCTGTACCTATCATAAAGGCACATCCTGCCTACCTGCAAACAGTGTTGGGTCCAAGCCCCAGATCCAGCTGGGCCACCCAGGTGGCACTGGAGCACCTCCAAGGACAGAGCAGTACTCATCTGCAATCCCCTGCCTGGCTGAGTCCTGTCCTATCCCCAGAGCTCTGCCCCTGCCTCAGCCTGACTGGCTGTCCCCTCACCTTGATGGTCATCACCATCTCCACCTTATAGAAGGAAAGAATGTCTCGCATGCTGAAGTCCATGCTAGTGGTGCCACATAAGGTGCAGATGGAGGCCAGAAAGCTCAGTTTCTCCGCCTCTTGCTGCCAGCCACAGAGGGAACAGAAAGACAGGCAGTGTGAGTAGGGAGAGGCAGCCAGGGCGGGCCCAGCACAGCCCACAGCACCTTCTGAGCACAGGACCCAGGCAGAAAGAGACACAGGAGACACAGGCACAGCCTCGTGAATGCGGTGACAGATACCTTTGGGGTGTGTCTGAGGAAGGCTCGGATGGTGTCCAGAGTGTTCTCCTCCTCCATAGGCCCAGCCAAGGCAGAGCAGGACAGACCTGGCAGAGAGAGAGAAGGCAGGGTTGGGAGGCAGGTGCAGGGAAGAGCTGAGCCCTCTGCTCAGCTCCCAGAGATGTCCCTAGCCCTGGCTCAAGGCTGGGACACTGCTGTCCCCTATGCACCCCAGGGACAAGAGTATGGTGCTGGGGGGCAGTATGGTGAGTGGAGCCTGGTGTGCCTGGGCAAGGGGTGTGCTGGGACGAGTGTAAAGGAGGGTCCCTTTCCTGGGATGCCATGATGGGACTGTCTTCCATGAGCCCCGATGCCAACCTGGGTGGAGGATGCAACCCTGACACGGGACCGGGCAGGGTAGGCAGCCTGTGCCCACAGTACCCACACACTCACCTGCTCACAGCAGCCGGACTTTGCACACCTTGCTGGACTTTGGCACAGAGCTGGGAGCCAGGGCAACTCCACTCTCCTCCTCCCAGCTCTGCTTGGAGGAGCTGGTGAGGCCTCTCCTCTATCCTGCAGGAGGGGAGGGAGGGAAGGAGTGAAGGGGACCCCTCACCACCCAGTGCTCTGCTGCCAGAGGCAGTGGGCAGAGGTGGCTCTATCAGGAGGCTACTCACTCTCACCCTGTCCCAAAATTGTCCTCCTAGACACTGTACAGACAAGACTGTGTGCCTCAAAGTGCCCCATTTTCATGTCCCTAAGCACCCAGTCCTCCTCTTCCCAGGACCCTTCCTACTGCCCCAGAGCCCCATGGACCCCTCCTTGCTCTGGGGGGATGACAGTGACTCCCTCTTACTTCTCCTCCCTCTATGGGGCTGGAGCTCATCTGTACCAGGGGTGTTCCCCTCATTGCAGGAAGCCCTCTGTCCTCAGTCCCCTCACCCATGGGGCTGAGTGCTATCCCCACCTGTGGCCAGGCTGAGTTGGGGTGCAGTCCCCCACCTCTCAGGCACACTGAGTTTCATCCCTCTTCCACATGAGAGCCAGGACAAGGCCTGCTGGGGGTGTCTCAGAGGCTGTTGAGCTCACAGGGATACCAGATGCCCTTCCATACACTCAGTTGCTGCCACAGGGACCCACGACTGAGTCTGCTGGATCCCCTGATTACCATGTAACCACCAGTTACAGTGGAATGTTGGGCTCAGTTGAGTCATAGAATCACAGAATGAGTGATAGAATCATAGAATGGTTTAGGTTGGAAGGGACCCCAAAGATCATGTAGTTCCAACCCCCTTGTCATGCGCAGGGACACTTCCCACTAGATCAGCTTGCTCAAGGCCTCAACCATTCTGGCCTTGAACACTGTCAGGTATGGGTCATCCGCAACATCTCTGGGCAACCTGTTCCAGTGTCTCACCACTCTCACCATAAAGAATTTCTTCCTACTATCTAAACTAAACCTAGCCTCTTTTAGTTTAAAATCATTACGCCTCGTCCTATCACACACTTGGGGAAGAGTGGCTAGAATGCTGCCCAGCAAAAAAGGACCTGGGAATGTTGATAAACAGCCAGCTGAACATGAGCCAGCAGTGTGCCAAGGTGGCCAAGAAGGTCAACACCATCCTGGCTTGTATCAGAAATGGTGTGACCAGTAGGATCAGAGAAGTGATCATTGCCCTGTACCCAGCACTGGTGAGGCCACACCTTGAACACAAAACTATGTTCAGTTTTGGCCCTCATTACAAGAAAGACATTGAGGCATTGGAGTGTATCCAGAGAAGGGCAACGAGGCTGGGGAGGAGGCTAGAGAATAAGTCTTGTGAGGAGCAGCTGAGGGAACTGTGCTTTTTAGTCTGAGGGAGAGGAGGCTCAGAGGAGACCTTATCTCTCTTTACAACTACCTGCAAGAAGGTTTTAGCAAAGTGGGGATCAGTATCTTCTCCGGGTTAACAATGAGAGGACAGGAGGAAATGGCCTCAAACTGTATAGGGGGGGTTCAGATTGGATGTTAGGAAAAATTTCCTCACAGAAAGAGTTGTTAGGCATTGGCACAGACTGCCCAGGGAGGTGGTGGAGTCACTGCCCCCAGAGGTGTTTAATAAACGCATAGATGTGGTACTAAGGGACATGGCTTAGCGGCATGCTACTGATAGGTTGACAGTTGGACTTGATGATCTTAGACGTCTCTTCCAATCTTAACGATTATTTGACAGAGCCCGTTCAGTACCTCTGCAGCCGTTTGCCCGCCGGGCCTCTGTCAGCCTCCTACTACAGGTCCCGGCATAACCTGCGGCAGCCGCCGCGCCTGCGCACCGCTTGGAAACTTCCAGGCGCGAGCACAGTGCCTGCTGGGTAGAAGACGGTTAGTCACCTAGGCGCCATTTTGTGGAGAGGAAGTGAGCGGTTGTGCGCGCGCGTTTGGTGCTCCGTGCTTGCTGATCGTGGACGGTGTCATGGGCTCAGACAAGCGGTGAGTGTGGATGGGAGGGCGAGGGGAGACACAGTGAGAGGGGAAGGGACGGGCGGCCCCGCGGAGTGGCCGATGGTGGGGGTTTGGTCGGGCTCTTCTCATTTTGACCTCGGCCCTGTGTGTCCTGCAGCGTGAGCAGGACGGAGCGGAGCGGCCGCTACGGCTCCATTGTGGAGAGGGAGGACCGTGATGAGCGAGAGTCCCGGAGCCGGCGCAGGGATGACTATAAGAGATCTAGTGAGGAGCGCCGCGGTGACCGCTACGATGACTACCGCGACTACGACAGCCGGGACTACGACAGCCGAGACTACGACAGCCGCGATAGCCGAGACTGCCGGGACTATGACAGCCGGGACTACGACAGCCGCGACAGCCGAGACTGCCGAGACTATGATAGCCGCGACAGCCGGGACTGCAGAGACTATGATA
>VWZO01017862.1:1260252-1288552 GCA_013396975.1 Bucco capensis
TGGAGTAGGGGAAGAAGTGAAGCAGTCACCTAAGGATATGTTCATGTTTAAAAAGTTGTTCAGTGCTATTCCAGAAGTGACTAGAAATGTGGGGGCAAAGAGACTCCTAAAAATGTGTAACCTGAATGCAGCAGATTAGGACTTTGTCTCGTTCGAGACACTCCTGGTTCCATGTCAGCGTTTAGTGTTTGGCAGCTTTTTCAACACTCCCTGATTCCGTTTTATCTTTGCTCCACATCCCATTCTCTCACTGCCCTCGTCCTCCTCTCTGCAGGATTGGATGGGAAGGGTGTAGGTGGCGGTGGTTGTCCTCCACATCCTCCCCATATGTTGTACATGTAATTCAGGAGCACTGATTCCTCCGAAGGGTGCTCTGCCATGGGAAAATGGACATACATACCTCGATACAGGAATAATTTAAACCACTTCTTTTGCAGAAAAAGCTGGTGATTCAAGGGAAGCAGATTGCCATGCACTACAGCAACCCCAGGCCTAAATTTGAGGACTGGCTTTGCAACAAGGTATAGTGCGTGTTTTTACTGGAAGGATTTTGTCTTGGCTTCAGTACTCTTTACTAGCTGAGTGGTTTGAGCAAAATGATGCGTTATTCAGACCTGCTTGTACGGCTGGTCTGCGTGACGTCATAGTGATGGCAAGGTTTGTAGCTCTGGTGACAAAGTAGAGTGACGGAGGTGTTGCCCAAAGGACGCAGATAGGGCAGTGAGCTGTACTGGAGTATGAAGTGATGATTTGCCTAGTGTTGAATTGCTGCTGCTCTGCTGTGTAGTTGTGTGCTTCTTATTTGACACCCCTCCCCCAAGTGGAGATGATTCAGTCAGATGAAGACCAGACTGCTTTGTCAGGCTTAAACTACACTTTTTGCCCATAAAGATAACTTGTTTTCTAGCCCCTGTTTCATTTTAATGTTGTGCTTTTTAGTGTAGTGACTATGTCTGGGATTCTAAGTTAAAGACCACATGGTTAATTTTAACTACATAATTCAGAAAGGCCTAAGGAAAAGGTAGTTGGGATGTTCTGAAAAGCAGCTATGGTACGGACAAGGATGGCTTTCCTTGTTCTGCATTGTTCTAGTGACTTTAGCTTTGTTGTGTTACTTTGTGTGAATGTCTAGTTATTGTTACTGTACAGCAAATGCCAGCATTGTTACAAAACTAGACTACGCTTGTTTCTTACAGTGCTGCCTTTACAACTTCAGAAGGAGGCTGAAATGCTTCCGCTGCGGAGCGGACAAATTTGGTAAGTTATCTTGATCTCTTTGGCTGTGTTGGATTTTGTGGGAGACATTTCTGTCCTACTTGGGAAGAAAAGCTTGCTGTAGGCTGACTTGCGAAACCCTGTGTTTGAGTGAATCTTGTAACTAAAGTATTTTTCTCTTTTTGTGAAGATTCAGAACAGGAAGTACCACCAGGAGCAGCAGAAGCCGTTCAGTCTGTGGATTATTACTGTGATAGTAAGTTTTCTGATTTAATTGTACAATGTAAAATGTAAATAGAGGGATAATAAAATCCTTCCTGTACATCAGACTGCCCACTGAAGAACTTGAGGGACTCTAGAAAGCTGTTATGTGCACAGCTAACATGGTACTTCTCTTTTCTCCTCAGCCATCATTCTCCGAAACATTGCTCCTCACACAGTAGTGGAATCCATCATGACTGCCTTGTCTCCGTATGCATCGCTGGCAGTCAATAATATTCGTCTTATCAAAGACAAGCAGACTCAGCAAAATAGAGGCTTTGCATTTGTGCAGCTGTCTTCTGCCATGGTGAGGGCCTTACTGATGCACTGGAGAGAAACAGCTTGTCAGTGTAGCTGGAGCCTTTGAGCTCTCTGAAGGGCTGCCCCAGTTCACCAAGGGTTAATTGATACAAGCCTTTCATTATTAGCTGCAGTTTGGAAAGAAGGTGGTAGGATGTTGTGAGCATAAAGCTTTTTTATAGCAGGATGGTGTTCTGGATTGAAGGCTTGTTTCACACTTGGTTAACAAAACTTAAGGGCTGAGCCTTATAAAGTGGGAGATGGTGCTCCTTCCACCTTGAAAAGGAGGCAGAGGGGGATTTTACTGCTCTCTGCAGCATCCTGGAAGGGTGTAGGGACAGCAAGGATGTAATACTCAAGGTTACACAGGGATAGAACAGTAGGCAGCAGCTGTTCATTGAAACATGAGAAATTGCAGTGAGGTACAAGGCAAACGTCTTAAGTGTGAGGGAAGCCAGATACTGGCACAGGGTGACTGAAGGACTGGAATCTCTGTTCCTGCATATAATAAATTTGATCAGCAGTGTGATCTGTTTGGATCTGCTTTAGCCAGAGGGGAGCAGTTTGTTAGGTGAAAATGAGTGCCTGATCTCAGTCTGATGCCCTCTCTTCTGGAATAATTTGGGACAACCATCAGCTTTATAAAGCTTAAGAATTTAGAAGATGGTTAATTCAGTGGCCCATGGAAATGAGCATTAATTGTGCTTGGGCTGTGGTCCATCTCATTGTGGTTTTTCCATGTGTATAGTATGAGGAGATGTTCTTACAGGTTTAGCTGCTTTCAGTGACTGTATGTGAAAAGCTGGAGCTTTGGAAAATTCTAAATCCTCAATAACCTGCCTTTCATAATAATGAGTATTTCTTTTTGTAGGATGCTTCTCAGCTGCTGCAGATTTTACAAAGTCTTCAGCCACCATTAAAAATAGATGGCAAAACAATTGGTGTTGACTTTGCAAAGAGTGCCAGAAAGTGAGTTGTGATAGCAGTTGGTTGGTTTTTTTTCATCTCCTGCCCCACCCCCCTTTTATATATTAGACATTGTTTCAGTTACCCAGGCTTTTATTAAGATTACTGTTACTCAAAAGTTTGCTTCCCATAAGTGTCTTGTGTTGCATGCACCCTGCTGTTCACTGCGTGTGAGGGTAGTGAAAGCAGTGTTTCCTACAACCTCTGTTTCCAGTCCTGTGAGGATCGCATCATAACTGCTTGTGTACACAGCACACTTGTTTCCTTGGAGATGTAGTGACTTGTTACTGACTGTACAACAAAGAACTCAAAGTGCCCTCACTTGCCAAGCAGTGCTTTGGCTCTTTCATTGCAATCAGAATGTTTGATAACTGCCAAGGAATACACGTGTAAGGGCAGATGCTACCTCCTGGCATAGGGAGACGCTTCAGAAAAAAGCCAGTATTTACTCAGATGCGTGATTTTTGTGGTTACAGAGACTTACTTCTCCCAGATGGTAACAGAGTCAGCGCCTTCTCTGTGGCGAGTACAGCTATTGCTGCAGCTCAGTGGTCATCCACTCAGGTATGATTTGGAGGTGGTTTTCATAGTCCTGCTTTACTTGAAAATGAAAACATAGTGCATATGTTGTCCCTGCTGCCCTCTTGCTTGGTTGAACTGGCCAAAGCTGTGACATCTGCTCTGAGAGTTAGGCTGGAGCCTAAACAGTTGAAATTCTTTAATGCAGTAACTTACTTGTTGCTGACAAAAAATGCCTGCTCAAATTTCAGCCACAGACTGGAGAAGGCAGCAACCTTGACTACAGCTACCTCCAGTCAGGACAGGATGGCTACACACAGTATGCGCAGGTTAGTAGTGGTGGTTGTCCTCTTTAACTTGGTATATTGCTGTGGTTTGGACATTCTGCTTATCTTGTGTTGTCATTCACTTCCCTTCACAGTACTCCCAGGATTATCAGCAGTACTACCAAAATCAAGGAGGAACGTTGGACACAGACACAGCTACCATATCAGGTAATACTTAAGATGTGAGTTAGATGCTGTTTGTAACGATAATTTTGCAGTAATGATGTTATACCTTAGCCTTTGTGCTAGTTTGGGTAGTGGGAGGCTTGGCTCACTTTGGTCTCAGGATGTCTGAATAGTACTTGTTACTAGAGAACCATAACAAATTCGTTCAAGTGGGACCTCTAGTCTGCGAGACAACAGCAGCAGTCAGACTACTGACAAAAGCCTTGAACTCCCAAGAACTGTCTGAGAACTCTGTAAGCAGCTGTAGACAAATGTTGAGCACTAGCAGCTGTTAGAGGCCAGAAATCACTGTCTTTGGGAGCAGAATGTTTCCTCCTGAAAAGGAAACTATTCCTTGTCTGGGTAAAAAATACCCACTATGATCTACCTCCTTTGAATGTTTATTGCCTTGGTTGGCTGGAGGAGATGGAATTAGGAGCTGAAACTGTACACAGTGTTAATTTTAGCCCTTAGGTGAAGTACTGTTTTACAAATTAGTTGGTTTACCCGTTCTTGCTCTCTCTTGGCAGGAGCTCCAGTTACTACCACCACAGCTGCAGTTGTGTCCCAGAGTCCTCAGTTATATAATCAACAGACAAACTCACCTGACTCTACGGTAATTACAACACAAATTACTCTTTTCTTTCAAGGCCAGGGTTATGTGGGATATCTGGTTTAGCTGTGGCCTTTGCTTTTTAAAGTGGGTAGTTCAGCAAAGCTGCAGTGTCTGCAGGTTAGTCACAGTGCTTGTTGTCAAAAGTCATCTGCCATTTGTTTGCTGTGATCATTTTGTTCTTTGTTAGAGGTGAGTGCTAGGTGTACTGGTGAAGACGAGCTAACTGTTGCGTGCCCTGGGCTGGGCTGCTCATGCCTTGGGTCGCTGTGCTTGTTGTACCTTGGTGACAGTTCTAATTGAGGTTCCTGGTTTGGGGTTTTTTTCCAGACACAGTCAGCACCACCTACCACTAGCACTCAGGCACAGACTGCTCCCCCGACTGGCGTAGTTCCTGGAACCAAGTATGGTAAGCAATTAGTTGTTGCTCCTGGGTACAGGTACCTGTCACCGTATAGCGGGAGAGAGACTTGGCTTTGGCTGAGTGTTCTGTTACCATATGTCAATGGTGAAGCTCTCCCTGGAGTGCATGTTCTGCACACGTGATTACGAGTGCTGTACAGGCATGTCTGCCATCATGGTTGCTAATAAGCTCAGAGTTTTACCTGAAATGTTAGAAGGAAACCTGTCTGAACTTGACTGGAACAAACATGTCCCACATTTTAATTTTTTTACAGCTGTCCCTGACACTTCCACATACCAGTATGATGAATCTTCAGGATATTACTACGATCCTGTAACAGGGCTCTACTATGATCCTAATTCCCAGGTAAACACAAGTTCTTCCCACCTATTGTAGCTGTTAAGGTCCATTAGTTCCCTGTCTCATCATATGAATGAAATTAATGTTGAGGTGCACAAAACACCCAGTGTAGCCAGTAATTCTCAGCAGTGTGCCTACAGCTGGAACTGGAACTTGACTTCTTTCTGCTGTAGCCCTTAGCTTTTATCTCTTCAATTTTCCTCCCAGTTTGGCCCGTACAGGATTAGCAATTGTCATAGACACTGTAGTTGAGCTATTTTGTTGCAGTGTCCAGCAACATGCACCCAGCTCTGGGCTCTGGTGGATCATCCCTTGGGATAGGTGAAAGGTGCTCTTGGCCAGAACGCCTGTTTGGGGAAAGAGGCTTCAGCCTCCCCATGCTTTTTGACTCCTTTGTGGAGTCTGCAGAACTTATTTGGACTCTGCAAAATGCTTTTCTGTTCAGTGTGGTAGCCTGATTTAGCTTGCTTGACTTCTCCCTTGGATACTTCCTTGTATGAGGAGTTCAATCATCTGACTCTTTTTCTCTCTGGCAGTATTACTACAATGCCTTAACCCAGCAGTACCTTTACTGGGATGGCGAGAAGGAGACATACATGCCTGCTGCGGAAGGTGTCACATACCAACAAACAGCTACCACAACCACCACCAAGGAGGTGAAGGAGAAGAAAGAGAAGCCTAAGAGTAAAACAGCTCAACAGGTAAAAGACAAAATAAGATCATAAGTGGGCTAAAGTCTTCTGTCATGTCACACAAAATCCTAGGTTATTGAGCGGGGTGCGTGCCTGCAATTTGCAGACATTTGTAGCGGGCTGAGGAGAGGGGGAACTGGCAAGGCTTGAGGTGCAGAAATAAGCTCTGCATAGGAGGAACACACATGGAATCATGCCAGGAGCAGTGGGAGTATAACTGAGCCATCACTTAAAGGATTAGAATGATAAGAAGCATTCATACAGTAAGACAAGCAAGCTGCAGTGTCTGTGAACACTGGTACACAGGAAAACAGCTGCATTACATCCAGTGTCCTGTGATATAAAAATAAAAAGTAGTGGGTTGACTTGTTCTGGAAGCTGTATGCAAGATGGAATCTGTGCCTTACGAGATTGATAGCTGTGAGGGGAGCTGTCTCAGCAAACTGCTGCATTTCAGATTGCTAAAGACATGGAACGCTGGGCAAAGAGTTTGAACAAGCAGAAGGAGAACTTCAAGAACAGCTTCCAGCCACTGAGCACCAGGGAGGAGGAGAGGAAAGAGTCAGCAGCTGCAGATGCAGGCTTTGCCCTCTTTGAGAAAAAGGTGAAGGTGCTGGAAGCAGTGAGCAGTGGGGTGTGGTGGGATGTGGCAGAGAGCTTGGGGCTCATGGTATTCTTGTCTCATCCAGGGAGCTCTCTCTGAGAGACAGCAGATCTTGCCAGAGGTGATGAAAAATGGGGATGATGAAAATCCACTGAAGGTGAGTATGAGGTATCTGACAGAGGTAATCCCAAAGGTCAAGCACTTCAGAGGAGATCTGACAGATAGATACTTGCTTTCCAACCTGGATTTCCACAGCATCGTCTGTAAAAGGCTGTGGTGGTCACAGTGATCTAATGCAAGTGCTTAAAGGCTGGGTGGCTGAGATGCTGAGTAAAGCTGTGATTTCTTTTAGCCTAAAGAGCTCAGTTGACGTTTTGAGGTTTCTAAGAACACTGTACTGAAATTGTTGTTTGGCTAGTGGGGGGCAAGTCTTCAGCCACTGTAGTGTGTGGCTTTTCTGAGCTGCACTTCATGCTTAGTAATGGGAAAGAGATGCCTCTCCTGTGCAATGAAGAGGTGGACAGTCTCTGTGGTCGCTTTCTGGGCTCTCTGAAAAGTGTGGTGACACTGCTGCACTCCCGTTAATAATGCTGTCTTTCCTTCCCAGCGTGGCCTCGTGGCCGCTTACAGTGGTGATAGCGATAACGATGAGGACTTACTGGAAAGAATGGAGAATGAGGAAGAGAAGCTGACTGACTGGAAGAAGATGGCGTGTCTGCTGTGTAGAAGGCAATTCCCAAACAAAGATGCTCTCATTCGGCACCAGCAGCTGTCCGACTTGCACAAGGTACTTGGTTGCCATAATTTGTTAGTGTATAAACCAAAGCCATGATCCTTATTGCTGTTCAGAAAACAGTTCCTCTTAAAAGTAAAAATAGTTGGCAGGGGCATTGTTGCTCTCCCAGAAGTCAGCTACTTACATAAAAAGAACTGTTATGCATTTCATATTGTTTATATGGGTGTCTCTGTTTTGTGGGGTGTTTTTCAGCAAAACATGGATATCTATAGGAGATCAAAGCTTTCGGAACAGGAACTTGAAGCCTTGGAGCTGCGTGAGAGAGAGGTCAGTGCTGAGATTACAAATGAGTAGCTAATGGAAAACCTTCACAGATGAGGTGTTGCGCTGTCCTTAATCTGACACACGTCACTGGAGATAATCCTTGTCAAACCAGCCCCTGTTTGGGTCAAGGTTCAGAGCAGTCGTGTTACATGGGAGGGAAGTGTCCTGTATCCCACTGCTCCTGCTTAGCAAGGAAGGGTCCTTCCAGCTCAGGGCTGCAAGACTGGGACCAGAAATTTCTGAGTGGCAATCAGCAGCTAATCCAGCAGGTCAGGTGCTGGCCAGGCTCTTCCTACTCCAGCGCAGGTTCCAGTGTGCTCCAGGGACTTGAGTTTGTGGTTTTCATTTCTGTGATGTTAGCCAAGCTACGTTTTAGCCAGCTGCAGTGGACAGCTTTCCATAATAGGAGGCATTTAGCTTACTTCAGTAGCTCAGACATGAACAAGAGTGTCTTCAAGTTAATACTAAACCTGCTTACCTCCTGCAGATGAAATACAGAGACAGAGCAGCTGAGAGGCGGGAGAAGTATGGCATCCCAGAGCCGCCAGAGCCAAAGCGCAAGAAGGTCTATGATGCTGGCACAGTGTACGTACTGGAAAACTCATCAATTGCTTCAACACACCATGAGCAGTTGGGTTAACTTGTCTCTTCTTCCTCCAGTAATTATGAGCAGCCCACCAAAGATGGCCTTGACAACAGTAATATAGGCAACAAGATGCTGCAGGCAATGGGCTGGAGAGAAGGCTCAGGCTTGGGAAGAAAATGTCAGGGCATCACAGCACCCATTGAGGTAAATAGAGATGGTTGGTTCATTAGTGAGCTTTGGTGCTTTTTTTTTTTTTAATCCAGAAGTACTTGCTGCTTAAGATTTCTTGTGGAAGAAACAGTGCCATCCACAGCAAAGCTCCTGTTCCCATTCTTTCCTGTATGTCCCACCAGATGTTAAAGCTGGGGCAGAGCTGGGATTAGAACTCACAAGGCTGTGCAGTTTGTTCTGCGGTGCTCTGGCACTGTCCATCCCCATGCAGTGCCCTAATGCTGCTCTCCCCCCAGCTCTTGGCTTTCTAGAGCTTTGTGCACTCTGGGTTACGCTGTTAGGAACTCTTCTCTGTGCAGGTTCACTTCAGCGGCTGCTGGGGTGGGGCCAGAGTGGTGTGAAGCCAGGGAGCATGGGGTGATGTGTGCAGGTCTCAGTGCCAGTCATGGTGACTGTGTGGGAGCTTGAGAAGCTGGCTGCATGATCCTGAGTGGTGGCATGGCTGAAGCTGAGGTGTGTCCCTTCTCTTGTAGGCCCAAGTACGAATGAGAGGAGCCGGCTTGGGAGCCAAGGGCAGTTCCTACGGTGTCTCTACTGCAGACTCATACAAAGATGCAGTGCGGAAAGCTATGTTCGCTCGCTTCACGGAGATGGAGTAATGAATGTGACGTGGCCCACAAAAGCACTTGTTAGCCAGAAGTGACTGTTAAACGCTGTAGCCTTGGTGGCCTGGCTGTTATTCTGGTTATTATTTAGAGTTAACCATTTCCATTCCCTGGGACGTTTTTTCCTCTTGGCATGTAACACTTCCATGAGCAGGTTGTTTGAACTGCCCCAACCTCATGCTGGAGAGCTCCTGGTCAGACCAAAGGGGATGCTGATCTTTATACAGTCCTGTACATAGTGTAATGTATTTTGTGTTTGGAGCGTGTTGTCCGGATGCTGCTTCTGCCATCCAGAGCAGGGGCAGGACCTGTTGGCTGTGGTTTCACACTGTCTATACTCTGCTTTTGTGTTGTCTGTCTGGTTTATTTTTTGGAGAACTTTCTTGTACATTTTGTATGATACATCTTTGTATAGACTTTTTGAAGACTTTGATTCTAGTTGCCAGTTTGGCTCATTTCCAAAAGAAATACATCCAAAAACGATCCTATTTCTGTTTCTCAGTGGGTGAATGAAGAAGAATGTGCCAGTGCTACTTGTCTTTTCTGTGATTCTGCTTCTTCCTTGATGAGGCTTTCATCCTGGAGTCTCTTCCATGCAGTGCTCTATTTACATACTTCCTTTCACCTTGCTTTGTTCCAAGGGTCTTCGTCTCATTCAGGGTGGGCTCTGGCTGATGGAGGAGCAGATCTCCTTGTTATCCCTTCCTGTCATGGCTACAGAAGGTGGAAAGGGCCAGCAGAATTGTGTTCTGCAGCTTGCAGGTCCTGCTTGGGAGCCTCTGGATGTTCCCAGCTGGTTCTCCAGTGCGTGGTGGGCTACAGGGGTGGGTGGCCAGCCTGTGTGGCACTTCTGGGGGGAGGCCTTAGCCTGACAAAGGGTTTCATGAACGTAGGGCACTTTGGTGAGTTGAACTGCCTGACATTTCAAGCAAGAAAGTGGAGAGAGCTGCTCTCTCTAGATAGGGCAGGTGGAAAATGCCCTGGATGAGTGGAGGTGAACTGGTGTGGACCTCAAATGCATGACTGAGTGGAATGAGAAAAGTAAATGGGATTGGATGAGTTCATAGTGCTGAGTGGATATTGGAGGAAATAAGAGGGTGAGAGGATGGGGCAGGAGGAGGTGGGTCTCAGCGGGTAAGGAAATGCATGTGATGAATGGGTTATCAAGCTTTGGAACAGGCTGCCCAGAGAAGTGGCTATTTCACTGTCCCTGGAGGAATTTAAAAGATGTGTAGATGTGGTACTTGGGGGTCATAGGTTAGTGGTGGTGGACTTAGTAGTGCTGGATGAACAGGGGCTTTGAGGATTTTAAAGGTCTTTTGTAACCTAAATGATCCTATGGTTCTGTGCCCCACCAAGGCTTGCCTCTAGCCTTGCTGGGCACAATGCCACTGAGCTGCTGGAGGATGGGGCATGGTGAACCACCTCCTCACCCAGCAGTTTCCTCCCACAGCTGTCCAGTTACAGGCAGAGGCAGGGAGAAACATGAAGAATGTGTCTTGGCTGTCACCCCTTCATCCTCTTCCCATGAATCAAGGTGAGGAGAGAAGGGCTTAGCCCTGGCCTCTGCCTCTGCTGACCCTTATAGCTGTGAGGCCTGCTTAGTCTCCATGGGAAAGTTGAGACAGGAGTCATCTTTCCCAGTGGAATTGCCAGACCAGCCCTATCAAGGTCAGCAGAGGAATGATTTAGGATGGAGCAAGAGCCATGCTCTACCTGTGCAGGGTCCTTCTGTGGTTTGAGGCCAGCTCCTCGTGCTCCCTTTCAGGGGATGGAGTGAGCCTGCTTTGCTTGCTGCCACATCTGCTGTTGGGCCTTGGGGCACAGCCTGGCTGCTGCCTCATTTTTGGGGGTGCCTGGTTCGGGGTGAGCCAAGGTTGGAGCATGCGGGAGTGCTGGGTGGACCCAAGAAGGGACGAGGGCACTTGTCATGTCCTTGAGTAGGCCGTGCCACCAGGTGGCAGGCATGGCCCGGCTGCTGCACACCCTTTTCACGGCAGTGTTGTCTCCTTGGCAAGCCCTTAAGCCTTAACGTGGGTCTGGCCCCAGACGTGGGTGCAGCAGGGTGTTGGAGGCAGGACAGGTACAGCTTCCACTGGCCTAGCTGTGCACAGCTAGAGGCAGGAGCCAAAGTCAGGCTTGGGGGCAGAGTGGGAGCAGGGCTGGGTTCACACAGTGTGGCATCTCCTCCTCAGCTCTGCAGTTGAAACTGAGTGGGTTGAAACGACTGGAGAGTGCTAGCTGTCTGCCTCAGTTTCCCCACAGTGTGATGGGAGAGGGGAGACGGGCCTGGTGCACTGGGGCCAGGACTGCTGTGCCAGCCTCCCCCTCCTCCTCGTGTGTCCCAGTTGGCTATGCAGCAAAGTGCTCTGCTGCTGTGGGCTGTGAATGAGGGCGGTTGTTTCCCAGCAGGTGGGCTCAGGCGGTCGATAAAATGCATTTCTGCAGCTCAGCTTCTTCCCAGCCCATCGATCCCTTTTTCAGTGCATCCTCCTGATGAGGGGTGATGCCCTGGACAAGGGCGGAGTGGGGGGGAGGGCTTGTCGGCAGTGGGCACAGCATGATCTTCTCCTGGCTCCGGCTGGGCTCACTCTATCTTGTCTGCTGAGCCAGCCCCAGCCAGTACCTCTGCCAGAGCGGCTGCAGTGCAGAGCCAGGAGCATGTCCATGGGGGCACAGGGTCCCCCACTGCCTGCCCTTGGGGATAGCTACTTAGAGGGGAGTTCCCAAAGCAGAGCCTCCATCCTGGGGAAGGGCTTTAATGGAAGTCCTAGGGTTGCAGCCCACCCTACATGGTGAGTGAGTCAACCACCCCCTCCCTGGGGGAAGGCAGTGCTGTTGGGTGCCCAGGGAAAGGGAGAAGCAGTGATATGGGGGGGTATGCAGCCCCCACCACTGCCAGGCATGCCCTCCAGCCCCTGTGCCAGGCTCTGGAGGAGCAGGGCATGGAGGCACCAGTGCCTGCCAGCACCCATGCCTCCAATTTAGGCAGCACAACACTGCTGTTCGTGACTGAATGCACTGTGTCCTTCTGCCTTCAAAGGGACGTGATGTCCTTGCTTCCCTGGGGACTGACCTCTGGGGACAAGCAGGGGGAGAAGCCTTCAGATGGGGCCAGCCCCAGAAGTGCATAATGATGAGACAGGAACCCTCTGAGCAGAGGGGAGTTCCTTCGGGCACCTGTCGCCTAGGGGCTGAGCTCCTTGAGGACCAGGGAAGTTACCCTTCCTAGTGGCCTGATCCTGATGCAAATTGCCCCGGGAGGGTGCTGGTCCATGGCTGAAATGCCAGATGGGGACTGATGCAGGTCCCAGCAGGTATACAGAGGGAATTAGGGTACTAGAGGTTTTTGGAGCAGGAGATTAGCAGGAGGAGATGCAGAGGAGTCCCTGGATGTGCAGAGCTGCACTGCAATCCTTCTGTGCCTCAAGTTTCCCTATTACTAAGTGGCAATAGGGTTTCTTCTCTGTGGATGACAGGGGCAGAGTTAGGTGTCCAAGCTCCAGAGCATGTGGAGATCTGCAGCTGGGGGATCAAGAGGAACACTCAAAGCAACCCTGTGTCCTGTTCTGGGAGGCAACAGGGTGGAGGCAGGGCTACAGCCTGGGGTTTTTCCCAGGCACAGGGCTGGCTGCAGGGTAACCTCCAGGGCCTTGGCACCAACCAGTATGTGGCTCCTGCCAGCGCCTAAAATATCTAGAATACAAGATCACTATTGGTCTGGTTTTTAAGGTTTGGGTTTTTTCTGGCTGGCTTTCAGCATGATTAATATTAAAACTCCTGAGCATCTTATGCCATGGCTTTCCAGGAGGCCCTCTGAGTACCTCAAGCTCCTGTTCGCTAATTGAGGTAAGGAAACTGGCCAAGTTGTCAGTGTGAACAGTCTCTCCTGAGCATACCTTAATTACTGGAGTTACCACCCCATGACAGAGCTCAGTGCTCTGTGGGACCAGCCCTTGGTCTGCCTTGCTTGCCCAGCTGCATGGTGGCCAAAATGCTGCTGGTCAGGGCTGCTGGAGACTGGTCTGGAGCACTCAATGTAGCAACACATGCTTGAGGTGGCAGCAGATCTCAGCTTGATCCCAGGGCTTGTGGGGATTGGGTTGGCCCTCCTGTACTGTCCTCTGCCAAAAACCCTTGCTGTGCCTGGCAGGACAGGCACTGGGGAGAACTGTGACCCAGGGCCATCTTGGTCACATATGTGCCAGTCAAGGTGGTGGTAGAATGCCCTGGGAGGGTGGCCATTTCACCCTAGCCACTTTGCCTGCCTAGCTCTTGTGGGACCAGCATGTGTGAGAAGGGGGAGGTGCATCACTTATCCCTCAGCCATTCCCCTCAGATGCTGTTTTGACCAAAAGCCTGTTTCTGGATGGGAACTGCATGGTCAAGGTTCCTTTGCTGGGATGGAAAAAAGATGCTTTTAATTGACACGCCATCTTGCAGCAACATGGACCCAATTTGCAGCCCCAGGAGAGGTTCTGGTGCTGTTGGAAGAAACCAAAAGCAAATGGGGGCTGGATCCTGGGGCCTGTGGCTACATCCCACTGCCAGGCAGCTGGTTGGGTACCAGGCTCCATACCAGCCCGTGGGGCTCTGCCATGGGCATGGGCAGCTCACGCTGTCCTGAACACTTGGGCCATCTTCCCAGGGGAGATTCTCCAGCCTTGCAGAGATGCTGAAATATGAGGATTTGGAGAGTAAAGAAATGGTCTCCCTATCAGAGAGTCCTCCCTGCTGCTGATGGTGAGCCGTCAATCACCTGGCAGGCACCACTGGAAGCCCTGGCACACAGAGCCATGGACAATGGCGCCAAGTCCTAGGGGGAGAGACAGAAGGGGCTGCAGGCAGCTGGGCAAGCCAGTGCTGAGCTGGATGCAGGTAGGGTCCTGGGGGTCCAATCTGGAGGGCAAGCCTAACTCCCAAGGGCATTTCACACTTGGGTTGGCATGTGTCCCTGACTGCCTCAGTTTCCCTCTTCCCAAGGTGCAGAGCACATCTTATACTCCAAGGGGTCCCCATGCTCCTTAGTCCTCTTCTCATAGGAGCTGGTGAGGGGAATCAGGGTCTGTGATTGATGGGCAGAGCATGATTGACAGCAGGGTGGTGAGTCACCATGGGATGCCATGCAGTGCTGGGGCTCCTGCAGCACTGGCAGCGGGTTGTGGTGGATGATCCTGACCAGCCGTGCAGGCAGCATGGCACACACCAGAGCGCAGGTTGTGGGAGGAAGCCTGAGCCACTCCATGGTGCTCCGTGGCCCAGCCCTGCAGTCCCCTGCTGCTCTGGCCCTTGCCACACATGGGAGCAGGGAGGGAGCTGCTCACTGTCTTTGCTGGGAAGGAACTTGGATGGGAGACGACTTCATGTCAGGAACGTTTTCACAGGAATTTGTCACCACCTACAAACATCTCTTACCCCCCCCCCCTTTTTTTTCCCCCCTTTAACAGCAACCAGACCCGAGGGGTGCATGCGTGCGGGTGTGATGGGGAAATGGGGGCTGGGTATTTTTTGTTCCAACTCCTCAGAAAAAAATTATTTGGTGCTCATTCCCCTCCTCCAAACCAGGCTTTGCAGGGAGAAACTGCTTCCTACAGTTCCTACAGTTCTTGCCTGGAAAAACCAGGCAAGAGAGGGACTGCATTTCCCCTAGCATACCTTACCATGGTCCCCACAGGGTCAACCCCCTCCTGGGCACCTTGAAACGTCTCTGGCCTCTGGAAGCTGCTTAAAACACATCACTCCCCAGCTCCATCCCTTTCCCCAGCTGAATCGGAGTGGGATGTGCTCACAGCATCATTAGCACTTGTCTAGCCACCGCGGCGGTGGTTTGAACCCATTTGAAATGCACTTGAAAAGGAAGGATTTGATGGGAGGAATGTGACGGGTTTTTGTTCTCTGAGCCCCCTGGTTGAAGATGTGCGTAATGAAGAGCTGTGACTTTCACTCGGGTTATTTTGGGATGGACTACTTTTTTTTCAAGCTGGTGGAAGACCATCAAAGCGGCACTTTGAAAAATGTCCCAGTGTATAAATAACTCTGCTGAGAGCAGAATAACGCGGGCTCCCGCGCGCGGCACGCCGAGATGAGGCAGACGGCATCTGCCGCGCGACGTTGCATTATAAAAAGGAATTATTCATCCCTTCCTCTAATTAACTGGGTACCACTCATCCTTGCGGGAGGGGTGGCCTGGCATGGGAGTGCTCCTGGCCATGTGGCCAGCAAAGTGGATGCTGCTCCCAGGGTACCCCTATGTCCCCCTCATCCCAGACCCACACACTTCCCAGCACCGGCAGTGAGTGGGAGCAGGCTGGCGAGGCGAGGGAATGGCAAGGCGGAAGAGCTGGTGTCGGAAAACCCAAATCCCTGGAGGACTTGCTATCACTGGAAAACACCTGATCTGCTGTCTGGCCATCCTCCTGGTGAAATCCAAGCAAAGGGAACAGGATGAGGCCCAAGAACTCAGCACCTCACTAGCTTGTGAGTTCTTAGGCTGTGTTTTATGGTGCTCAGGTCTTGTTCAGGGCCATGAATGTTGTATGGGGAATCCCACAAAGAGCAGCCTGCAGCCGCAGGAGCCACACAGATCTGCCCAAAGATGCACAGCTCAGCTGCACTCAGGGGTGGGTTTTGGGGAGATCCCAGAGGGATGGGAGCAGCAAAGGTGTCCCATGCCCCAGCCCTGGGAGAGAAGCAGCCATGGTGGCAGCAGCCAGGGAGGCTCAATGCTGTGGCTGTGCCCTGGCAAGGACACAGTGGTTGGGACCTCCCGGGAGGGAGACTAATTTTAGGAATGCTCCGGAGGGGCTATTTTGGACCCCTTGCTATGTGTGAGTCACCTGCTATTTTTCAACCCCACTGGGGCTATTTCCGTGGCAGAGATTTACCGGATTGGGACAATGCTGCTGCCGCTCGCCTGGGGCTTGAAGCCCAAAGCCATGCTGGGTACGCAACCCCCTGAGCAGGGTGCAGGGAGGGTCCCCAGGCTGTCTGCTGGGGCTCCCAGCAGCTCTCACATGGTGCCAGGGATGCCTGCAGCAGGGTGGACTAGCCCACCTCCCTACTGTCTTCTTAGGGGATGACCACATGATTGGGCTTGGAGCCCCCAGTCCTCTTCCTCCAGTGCTTCCCAGGAGAGATGGATGGGGAGAAGTTGAAAATGGGGGTGAGATGGGATGGTGATGCAGCTGGAAGCTATGGGGAGGGGGACATCTCCATCTGAGGCAGTGCTTCAGGCTAAACATCTCATGGGCCACCCGTTCCCCACCACGCTGGGCTCCCCCTCCCCAAAACCTGCCACTTTGGAGCCCGCCAGGCAAAAACCTGTCTGTTTCGGGGTTGTCAGAGCAACGTGATGCACCTTTCAGTTACCACGGCAACCTCGGGGAGAAGTTTTTAAAATTCAGGCAAGGTAATTTCTCCTCGCTGCTGTGATTTCGTTATCACTCGGCTTGCTGTTCCCCAGGGATGTGGCGTCCTGCCTTGCTCCTCCGCCAGCAAAGTGGGATCTCAGAGATAAGAAGCACTGGGGCTGACTTGGGCTGTGAGGAGGGGGAGTGAGTGGGTGCCCTCCCTGCACCCTGTTAGCAGATCTGGTTCCAGAGACGTGGGCTGGTGCTTAATGAGCATCCTGAGCTTGGAGAGAGCAGATAGATGGGCAGAAGGAGAAATGAAGGCAGAGGTGGATGGTGGGACAGGCTGGTGGAGCAAAATAAGTGGTGAAGGCAAGAGGAGAAGGTGGGGTGGATACTTGGGTGAGCCAGCTGGTGGATGCATGGGTGGACAGGTGGATATCTCCAGCTACCAGTCAGATGATGGACAAAGAAAACATCCTGAGATGGGTGGCAGGCCCTGTATAACCCCTGAGGATCATGAGCTCAACAGCAGGTTGAGCTGCTATCCCCTTATTTCTCCCAGGCTCCACCATCCCTTCATCTCTGAGCCCTCAAGAGACAGTATGTCCCTCTCATGCTGCCCCAGACCCTGTAGGCCTCTCCTGTGGGAGGAGGAAAGCACAGCATCAGCAAAGCCTTGGCAGCCTTGTGCACTTTAGCCCCCCTCCTGCCTACCCCACTCTAGTCCAGAGGAGAAACCCAAGACTAATATTAGGGTTTAGAGGGTCAGCAAAGCCACGAGATTGAAGATCCCTTTTGAGAAGAGGAGGGAGAGCCAGATGCAAACACAGAGCTGCTTGTTCTCCTGCCTGCACCACCCCATGGGCTGCAAGGCTGCTGGAGAGTACACGGCCCCACCGAGTCCCCTGGCCCCAGACCATATGTTGTTTATCATAAAAAGGTAAGGAGCTTAATTAGAGATGTGTCTATGACAAGGTTATCAACTCGTAAATACTCCAGTCCCCCTGACAGAAGCCCAGCAGCCACTGAATGAGACCCTCACCAGGGAGGGGAGCGCATCCAGCCAGGGTTATGCTCACTCTTGGAGGGTTTTATTCTGTGTGTGCTGCTGGTGGATGTGGCAGAGGGTGCAGGGCTGGGGGGCCTGCAGTGATGGGAGGGAGGAGCAGGATTCCTTCCTCGCTACAGGACAGGCTTTTGCCCCACCATTAGGTTTCAGAGTGAATACTTACTGTTAGGGACAAAAGAACACATTCCCAGCCCTCTTGAGGGAAGTCTATGGACATGTCTTGTGGGGACATGGTCCCTCCAGGGAGAGGCATGGCCAGGAAGAGAGCAGAAGAGGCAGGTGGAGTGCAGGAGCTCCTGGGTATGGAGGCGGTGAAGGCTCCTTTCCAGCTCTCTGAGCTTCTCTAGCGAGAATCTGACAGCCCTGAGCAAGGCTCCCCGTCCTTGTGGGCTGTTGGCACAGGCTCACCATGCTGCTGAGAGCCGGCTGTTCTGTCCCCTCTGCTGCGTGTTCACTCTGGAACCTAATGGTGGGAGCTGAGGGGGCAGCTTTGGCAGCCAGGACATCATCACACTCTGCAAGTGTGCATCAGCAGGGACACATTCTGAGTAGAGGATGTAAGCAGAGCTGTGGGCAGGATGCAGGCAGAGCTGTAGGCAAGCCATAAGGTCCAGGACTTGGCACCCCCTTGCCAGCCCCATGCTGCTGGGGCTGGCAGATTTATTCCTCCATAGAGGGAGCAGCAATTCCCACTCCCTAGCTGCATCCGCTGATGGATCCAGCCCTGGGCAAGGACAGCAGCACGTGGGATGTTCGTCTTCAGCCGTCTTCCTCACAGTCTCAGGCTGTCACTGTCCCCCCCGGGGGCTGCCATCAGCCTGGGGGGACAGGCAGCATCTTGTCACCAGTACCTGCTGCAGCACTTTCCTTAATGACAAGCTCTGCTTGTGTGTCCCCTCAATTAACTCTACTGTGCCGGCTCATTAGGCTGCACACGCTGAGAAATGCTGCAGCAAAGGGATGCTGCAGTCTCACAGGAGTGCCGCACTGCCTCAGAAAGGCACATGGATAGATAGATAGACAGACAAACAGACAGACACCCCCAAAAATGCACACAGATGCACATGCTCCAGAGCACACACACACAAATGATCACACACACACATGCCCAGACACGCACATGCTGCTGACCGCATGTGTCCCTGCAACACCCCCTCCCTGCCAGCCCACACACTCATCCCCCACTTGCACCCCAGCTCCTGTTCTTCTTGCTAATTGCAAGAGCTAAAGGCAATGGAAAGTTTTGCAGTGAAGGCTTTGCTAGGCTCTATCCCAGCTAAGCCCACCCTGAGCCAAGGATCTGGGAGCGGGGCACGTGGGTGTGTGGGGTGGGATGCTGCTTTGGCACCCATGGCTTACCTCGGGCGTCTGGTCACCCCCTCTCCTGCCAGAGGACGTGCAGGCAGAGCGGCCACGTCTCACACACCAGCCCTGCCGGTAGCTCTCTTGGCCTCCGGCCTGGAGGGCAGCAGGTGACGGAAAGAGAGCCCCTGCTTGGAAGGAGATGAAAGGCGGCTCACAGCTGCGGACACCCGATGCCACCTGCCCAGGCTGTGCCGGCAGAGCCAGGACGTCCTTGCTCCCATGGGCAAATCCCTAGCCAGCTGAAGTGAGTGCAGGCAGCACCCTGCCAGCAGCTGCCTGCCCGTCAGGCAGCAGAGGATCTCCATGGTCCCAAACAGCCCTTGGGCAAGCTTCTGGGACGAGCTGTAGCTGGGAATCCCAGAGCTATCAAGTCCCCACCTTGCCTGAACCATGACACAGACCCCATTTTGCCTCAGTTTACCCTCTGCCAAATTACTCCCAAATGCCACTGCTGGGGAGGAGAGGTGGATACCAGGGACATGGGGCTGCAGGAGCTGAGGGAGGTCTGTCCAGCCAGCCCCACAGCCAGGACGGACCCTGCTCTCTCCCTCCAGCTGAGCCCTAGGATGTTTTCCCATAAACAGGCATGTCCCAAGCCCCTGCACTGCATAATGGGGCCATCTCTATCCTGGTGGGGCCGTCTCCGTTGCCACAGGAGTAAATCTGAGCTCTGGAGAAGGCTGAGGAATTCGTAGTCCAGCCACCTGGGACTCACCCCATCCTGCTCCACAGCCTTTCCCCCTCTTTCAGCGCCTGCCATGTGCACCCTGGTGCTGCCTCTTCCTCCCAGCTAATCCCCGGCTCTATAAATCACATCCCAAGCTGCCCCGCAGTGCTGGAGCTTCCAGCTTGTTTCAGGTAGCTAAGATATAGCCTGGATAGGTTGTCTGCAGCCTTCCCAGCCCTCCTTGCCATGGAGTCCACCATGGGGAATTAGTCAATCCTCCCAGTTCAAGCAGCACTTGGTGCCCCCCCCCACACTGGGCTTTTCCCAGTGCAGCAGCAGCAGCAGCAGCAGTGCTTTTACTTTCCTGCTTCTCACACCTCCATCCCTCGGTGCTAGTGAATGCCCTGACCCACAGCTGCCCTGGGGCTGTGCAGGGAATTAATTCCTACTGTTTGCCTCCTGCCTCCCAAACAAGTTTGATTCCACACTGGGTTCCCCTCACTCTCAGCATCCCATCCTGCAGCATCCCAGGCCATCTCCTGCCTGCTTCCTCCAATCCAACACCTGCTCACAGCCCCACAAGGTGCTCCAGGGTGAGTCCTGCTGAAGAGCCCTGGCTCCTGCATCTCACTGCTGGGTCACCATCTCCTGAGGGAGATGGTAGCTTGTTGTTACCCTCACGTTGAGATGCCCTGCTGCAAAGTTCCCATCCTTGCTGGGAAGGGGGAAAAAAAAGCCACTTTTGAAGCTTATCACCTTCCTGCAAAGCTGACTGAGGCTTAAAATTGCAACCCTGGATGCTGGGAAACCTGTTTTCTCTGGGTTTGTGGCAGGTTTCTGGCTCAGGTGAACGCTGCCAGCTCTGGGTGATTCATCCCAATTTCATTTCCCTGCTTGCTTTGACACCCGCTCGGTGCCTCTCGGCCCCTGACAGCATCTTTGCAAGACGACAAGCCCCCAGGTTGTTTTTCTCCTCCATCCTTCTGTGGTGGAGCAGGATATTAGGTAAATCACATCCTTCCTTACTGTGGCTGCCCACCTCCCTCCCACACTCCAGCCTGGGGCTGCCTGCTGGCTCCCCCCACCCCTCTGCTTTGATCCCTGCCCTGTGGGGTCATCCACCCCCCAGGGTGCCTAGACAACCCACCTCCAGCTATTGGGCATCCTTGGGCATCTCCTGACCCATTGGGAAACAATCAGGACAGAGAGATCTGGATCCTGCCCCTGCCCTGGTTGTCATGCCATGTCCCAAGTGGGCTCTGCCTCTGAACCTCACTGCCTCCCACACAGGTCCTCAGCACAGCAGGGGCAAAGTCCTGACCAGTGGCCCAGGCAAAGGGCATCTTCTGGGGCAGGACACCCTCTCCCCAAAAAAGGGTGGTGGGGACCATCTATGCCCCCTCCAGCAGCTTTTCCAGCCTGGGACTGGTGCTAACCTTTGGCAGCATCCCCTGCCTGCCCTCCCTGGTGGGTTGCAGATGTTTAGCTGACAAAGACAAGAAGGAGAAAGAAAAAAAAATATAGAAAAGAGAAACAAAGAGGAAAAAGGTTCCTTTTTGTGGGGTTTTGAAAAAAATGGAAATTACCCTGCATAGGCGGGGAGAAGGACCAGGGGCTTTCAAAGCATCTTCTCCACCCTGGAAGGGATATGGAAAAGATGCTTCAGGCCATGTGGCCTTTGGTGGCTTTGAAGTTCAGGCAGCAGCTGGGGAGGGACAGTGGTGAAGGGCAAGGAAGGGAGACAGCTTCCTGGTGAGGCATGTGTCAGCATCAGCTTCAGCTTCAGCTTCGGCATTGGCTTTGGCATGGAACTTGGCTGGACCCCAGGCCTGGGGAGGGGACAGTCCCTCAGCAAGAAACCAGCAATGGGGCTATGGAGGTGCTAGGAAGCAGTCTGGGGTGGGGAGAGTGATGGGTTCAGATCCTGCATCCCCCCCTTTTCACGCCTGCTGGTTGCCACGGCGACTCGGGAGCAGGAGCATCATTTCGACAGAATTTTGCTGGGAAGGAGGGAGGCAGGTTGTACTTCTGGGAGAATCAAAGGGCAGAACGACTGCAAGGATCCAGAGTTCCCCTGGTCTCCATGGAGAACCCTTCCACCAGTATTCCCACTGCAAACCCAGTCTGGTCTCTGGATTCATGCTTGGATGAAAGTCCTTTTCTCCACCCCAGAGGCATGCTGGGGGTGGCCAGGCCATGCTGGGCACAGGGCTGTGGCCAGCATCCATCTGTCCTTGCCAGGATGAAGGAAACAAGAGGTCTTGGAGCTAAGCAATAGCCGAGTCCCACAGCCAGAAATCATCACCAATTGCCTGGTGCTCTTTTCTCCCCATGTGCTGATCCAGCTCCTAGGCCAACTTCTCTGGGAGGACCCACGTGCATGGAGGTGTCCCAGTTTCTTCCAGCCCTTGAGCCATTCTAGCTCCTGTCCTCTCCAGCTCCTCTGTGCCCGCAGATGCCCAAGGCTGTACCACTGACCCACTTACATGGCCCATTGGTGCGTCAGGGCCGTGCCGCAGAGCTGCCACTTCCCACCCTCTGCCCATGTTGCCTTCCTAGGCTTTTGAAAGCCCTTAGTAGCCCTAGAAAATTGGGAAGTTATCTTAAAACTGTTGAGTTATCTGACTGTCCCTCTCCCACAGATGACATCAAGCATCTCCCTGCATTTGTAGTGGCTGGAAAATGGCTCCAGACAACAGTGAAGGGGAAGCCAGAGGCTCTGCACCTCGGTGATGCTGCCCTTGCCCTGAAGATGATGCTTCTCCTGGCCCAGTGGCTTGCTTTGTGATGCAGTGGCCTGTGGCAATCCTTGTACCACATCCTGCATGGCCAGTGCAGCACCACTATGGAGCATGGACCAGCCATAGGGCAGGCAGACCCAGCTGTGACCCCAGCCTTTCCCCAGAGCAGGGAAAGGACCTTGCATTACTCTGAAATAATCTGTATACCTGAATTTGTTGTGCATGGAGGCATGATGGAGGTGACACAGCCCAGTCTGTGGCATAGCACCAGTGATGTGACACATCACTGCCACCCCAAGCACGTTCCCATGCCCTGGCATCACTCTACACCAGATCCCTGGGCACAGGGAGTTGAACAAGAATCCCAGAACACCCCATGGAAAAGAAGGGGGGACAAGAGTGGTCTCACTGGGAGTCAGGGTTGCCAGCCCAGGTCTGCTTTCCATTATCATAGCTTTTGACCATTTCCATGACAACACGTGGGGTGACATAGATTTAGTCCCATGCACACAGGTGCATGTGGGCCAAGAGGGCACCTAGGGATGCTCAGTCCCGGCCAGGAGCACCATGATACTCTTGGTGCTGCAGAAGCTGGGGATGTGCTTTTGGGGCCAGAGGGAAGAGATGGACAAGATCAGGCTGTCCCCCAGGCAAGAGTGGATGATGGCTCCTTTCTTTGTACCATGGAGAGCCAAAGATGGATGATCTTGGCTCTGCCAACCAAACTGCAGCTGGGGGTGGACTCAGAAACCAGCAGAGAGGCAGAGCAGGACGAATCCCCACAACTGGGCTTGGCAGAGACAGCATCAGACATCCCCTGCCCACAGTCTCAGGCAGGACTTGCCTGCCAGCACCATCATCCGGAGTCTCTTGAGGTGCAGCTGGGGAATGAAACGCCTCAGTCCTGGGGGCAGTGCTGACTCCAGCAATTCACGAGACTCGACCTCTCCTTAGCCCCGTGCCTGCCAGCACGTCATGCTGCGGACATTTCCAGGGCACTCATCTCCCCTCCCTCTGGAGCCCCTGCTCTGCCTGGGGACCTCCAGCAGGATCTGTCCCCGCCTTTTCAGGCGGCTATCGATCTGCCGAGAGCCTCACCATCATCAGCAAGAGCTACTCTTCAAATGCCTTTGCCGCCAGCGCTGGGCTGGTCATCGATCCGGCACTGCCTTTCATGTCCTTGCCGCATCCCCTTCCAGAAAAGTCACGGCCAGGCTGTCCTCTGCCCGAGAGAGTTTGCTTTGTTTGGTGCCTGTCTCACTCCCATCCACTGCTAGCTGGTGTTGGCCTCCTGCCTCAGTTTCCCCACGTGCAAAACACAGGGCTCGGTGACCCCAGAGGCAGCACCAGCACAAGGGCTGGGCTGGGGGTAGCTTTGCTTGATGGCATCTCCAGGTTCAGAGCACATCTGGGTGGCCAAACCCACTCTGCCAGGGAACAACAGGCTCAGCTTGTCTGAAGACCCTCTGCTTGTCATCTCACCTCACTGGGGCCTTACTCTGCCCATCTGGGGCAGACCCCTCTGCTGCTGCCAGGGGACCTGCTCGGGCACCCTCTCTGACACAACCCCCCGTTGGCTTTCCCAGCTCGTCACGGTGCGAGGCAGAGGAGATGACATCCTCACTTGTGCCAAGACAAACACGGCGCCTTCCAAACACGCAGGGCTTGGCAAGCCCACTCCTTGGCCATCGATCACCAAGCCCGTGGTGCTCCAGTCCACAACAGCACAGCCGGGGAGCAGAACAGGGGAGAAGCAGGAGGAGAGATTGGGGAGAGGTTTGTCTCAGCAAACAGCTTCCCCACCCAGCTCTGCCTTATGGAGGATGGAGAACCCAACTTCATCTCCTGCCTGGGACTTGAGGCTTGCCTTGGGCTCCTAGCACCCATCCACTGCTGCCATGGGGTGCTGGGCAATGCCAGGGATTTGGTCCCCAACTCCTTGGCCCACAGAGGGTGCCTGGGGTGAGGACAGCCTGTCCCTGGGGTGGCTGTGCCGAACGGTGCCCTGCAGCTGCTGGCTTTGCCCCAGGCAGAAAGTTGGCTAGAGCCATCTCCAGGCTCTTACAATAATAAACCCTGTTCGAGCAAGCATTTGTCACCGGGGCCAGAGCAGCAAAGGCCCAGATATCCCAAACATCTGCAGGAGGGAACATGGGAAGCAGAGAGCAATCGGGGAGGTCCTGGAGGGACTGGGCAGGGTCTGTCCTCTCCGTAGTGTCCTATGATGGTGACAGCAGAGCATGGCATTGCCAGGTCAACCCTTCCAGAGAGCTCAATTCAGCCCAGAGAGGCGAACTCTGCTTCTTCCTTGAATCCTCCCATCCTGAGCTGGGAGCTGCTCAGCATTACTTACGGAGCTGTGGTGTGTGGGCACCTTCTGGGGACTGGGGAGGGCTGTGGAACTGCTGCCTCCATGCACTGAGATGTGCCATTCTCAGCTGCAAGGAAATGGAGCAACCACTCTGGGGGGAATCACATGGCTGCTACTCCAACCTGCCTCCTTTACCTGCAGGGGAGACCTCCAGCTGGAGCTCTGCCAGGGGTTGGAACACAACCCCAGCATCACTTCCCATTGTGGGGTGGGAAGAGCAGAGTGCTGGGATGGGACAGAGGAGTCTCAGACCCTCACCCCTCTGTCTGCCCTCCAGCATGTGTGTCCTCCTATGCTGCACTGCAGCTCCTTCCTCCTCCCACCCCACATTCTCTGCCCTGCATCCCCCAGACCCTGCATCCCCACAGTTCCTGCATCCTCCTGCCCTGCCCAGTCCCTGAGCCTGGTGCTCTTCTCCCCAGCTCCCAGCTGGGGGTCTCCCTGCTCTCTGCAGAACAGTGCCAGGCAGCAGGCCTGGCAGGACGTGGAGGACCACCCCTTCACTGCCCAGCTGTGCTGGGGTGCACTGGCAGTTCCAGGGGTCGTTCCTGTGAGTCCTATCTCTGAGGCATAGTTTGGGGCTGCTGCTGGGCAAGGAGTGAGGCAGCAGAGGGTTAAGCAGCATCTGGCAGGCGAGAAGGGGACCGAGAGGAAGGGGGAGAGCTGGAGGAGTTTGTTTAATAGCTGGAGACAAGCTATGCAGCTGTGCAGGTCGAACGGGCCCTGCAGCCCCCCCACCCCCCGCATGGCCCTACCCAGGCACGGCCCCCTTGGGCTGCCCCAGGGCTGGGCAGGATGGTAGAGGGTTGGCACAGGGCTGGCAGCTGGGGAGCATCAGCAGGGTTATAAAAAGCAGGCATTCTTCCCCTAGCAGCAGGACATGGAAGGCAATGCCTGCCAGCCTGACAGGGGAGGGCAGCAGCAGTGGGGAGCTGGCACAAAGGGCTTCCAGCATCTGAGCCCCCAGCTCAGGGTGCTGGGGTGGCTTTGTCACTGGAGCATGACCCAAAAGGATGAGCAGGTTCTAGGGTCCCTGCAGGCTCCCTCGGGTGGATAGCAGTAGGCTGGTCCTCAGGCTGGCACAGAGGGGTCTGTTTCAGGCATCTCCTCAGCACTCAGATGCCATCATTGCCCAGCTCCCTCCTGGCATCATCCTCCCCCTTGGGGACAGATACCCTGGCACCTCCTGCATGGGGCAGGCAAGATGGAGACCCCGGCCTCCAAGGAGGAGGAGTAAGATGGCAGGTGAGCAGGGGACAGATGGCTGGAGTTTGAAGGAGGCACAGGCTGTGCAGAGGCATCCAGGAGCAGGCTGGGGCCTCTTGCATTGCCATGCAGCATGGCCAGGGAGGAGAGGGACCAGGGAGGGAAAAGGAGGAATGGGAACACAAACAGGGATGGGGATAGGGTTGGGAATAGGGACAGGAACAGGAATAGGGACAAGGATACGGCTGGCGATGGGAATTGGGACAGGAAAAGGGATGGGAATGGGGATGAAGGATGGCAATGGGGACAGGGATAAAAATGAGGGTGGAGATGGAGATAGGGATGGAGATAAGGAGTTGTACAGGAAAAGGGATAGAGATGGGAATGGGGACAGAGATAGTAATGAGAATAGGGGTGTGGATGGAGTGAGGGATAGAGATAGGGATGGGGATAGGATTGGAGATGGGAACTGGGACAGGAGTAGAGATGAAAACAGGAACAGAGAGCTGAGTAGGTGCCAAGTTCCCACCCCTGGCCTGCAAGCAGGGGTTGAGGAGGCAAAAACCATCTCCCAGGAGCAGGGACAGGTGGGCAGGCACCCTTGGCAGTGACACAAATGTGGCCACATTGGTGCTTCCCATCCCTGATGGAGGGGGAGAGCTTGTGGCAAGAGGAAGGTTCCAAGGGTCAACATATGATCAGCAGATGCAGTGACCTGCCCCTCAGAGAGGCTTAGGGGTGTAAAGTGGCTAGAGGCCCATTAACCTCACTGGTTAATTAGGACAGGAAGCCGCAGGCTTAAACTGTAGCAAGGGAGAAGGAAGTTACAGGGAAGGCTGATTTATGACGATGGAGACCTGGGAGTGTAGGGCCATTAATGGCTCAGTTCTGGGTTAATGATACACCAGGTAGGGCCAGGATCCTTTCCGTGCCAGCAAGCCAGGGTTCATGGGCACAGGGATGGGATGATGGGGACCCAGCTGCATGGCCCTGGATCTTTTACAGATCCCCAGGACCCTCACACCCATTCTGAGGGACAGGTCCTGGGAGGGTGGCCTAAGGCAGGGCTGAGCACTCCCTCTCCTGCATGGCATCACACCGCTGCAGCTCGAGGGAGCACCCGTAGCCCCCCCCCAGCAACAGGCAGGTAGTGGGAGGGGGCTGAGAGCAGCCTACGGCTGTGGCTGCCCCAGTTTAATTTACTGCCAAATGTGTGTCACCACCCCCAGCACTTCAATCCGGAGCCAGAGGGCTGCACGGCAGCCTGGTGGCCCCNGGCTGAGCACTCCCTCTCCTGCATGGCATCACACCGCTGCAGCTCGAGGGAGCACCCGTAGCCCCCCCCCAGCAACAGGCAGGTAGTGGGAGGGGGCTGAGAGCAGCCTACGGCTGTGGCTGCCCCAGTTTAATTTACTGCCAAATGTGTGTCACCACCCCCAGCACTTCAATCCGGAGCCAGAGGGCTGCACGGCAGCCTGGTGGCCCCGGGGATGCTATGAATGCTATGAGCCTGGGGACACCAGGTGACCCACCACCACTGCAGCCCAGAGTGCTGAGGCACCAGTGCAGGGGAGAGGGTGCCCCAAAGCACTGGCCAACTTGCCAGCTGTGAGGAGAGAAAGTGAGATGGGAAATTCAGGACAGCCTTTGTGTTCGAATGAGTCCAGGAGAGACTGGGGCTCCAAGGGGAAAATAAAACCTCTCCTTAGAAATTCTTTTATCCCAGGAATCTCCCATGTATCGTGTTTCGGGCCATTTATTTGTATTGCTGACTGGGGCCATTGCGGCTGCCCTCTCCCGCACACAGAGTGGCCAGTGATGAGAAGATGGTGACAAACCTCTTGTTTTTCAGAGAAAGCCAGAGGAGGAGAAGAGTGAGGACAAAGGATAGAGCCTACTTATTTCCAAGGAGCCATCCCTGAGAATAGAAGTGGCAGTGAGGGGAAGATCATGGTGTGGCTGCGAGCAGACACCCCTTTGCCTCCTCCTCGAGCCCTAGCAGGTGCCAATGGCAAGGAGACTGCCCTGCAAGCTGTCCTTTCTCCCTGTGGTGTAACGAGAGGGATTGAGGGGCACTGGGACAGAGCTAGGGGCTGCATTCAGGGGAGCAATTGCCATAGCAGTAACACCTGTAGAAGGTATCTACTGCTCTCAGTCCCATGGTCCTTGTGCCAGGACAGCCCTGGCTGCCCAATGCCCTGCTCTTGCCCAGGAAGCCTGGCTCAGAGGCATTGGCAACACCCTGGCAGACACAGCCTAGGACCACCCACAATGAGTCTAATATCAGAGGATGTTCCCCTCCAGCACCCCTTTTTGTGCTTTCTCAGCATCCTTAACAAACACCTCATCACTCTGCATGGGAGCAGGAGAGCAGAAAGAGAGGTGGAAAACCTGTGGATGAGACCTCTCAGGCCGAGAGGGAAGGTCTTGCTAGGGAGAGGTGCATGAGGTCAACTCTGTGGTGCTTGCAGGGGAGTTTTACCCACAGCCAGGGAAGGAGGCTCCTCCTGCCTTTGCAGGCAGCACTGCAGAGGCTCCCAGGCTGGCTGGAGTAGAGCAGGGGAACTAACGCTTGTGCCTGGCATCTGGAGAGCTCCAAAATGCCCAGCTCAGGGCAGGAAGG